>SJYQ01104683.1:168792-214175 GCA_006410935.1 Redunca redunca | reverse complement strand
ATCAATAACCTCAGATATGCAGATGACACCACCCTTATGGCAGAAAGTGAAGAGGAACTAAAAAGCCTCTTGATGAAAGTAAAAGAGAAGAGTGAAAAAGTTGGCTTAAAGCTCAACATTCAGAAAACGAAGATCATCACATCCGGTCCCATCACTCCATGGGAAATAGATGGGAAAACAGTGGAAACAGTGTCAGACTTTATGTTTTGGGGTTCCAAAATCACTGTAGATGGTGATTGCAGCCATGAAATTAAAAGACGCTTACTCCTTGGAAGGAAAGTTATGACCAACCTAGACAGCATATTCAAAAGCAGAGACATTACTTTGCCAACTAAGGTCCATCTAGTCAAGGCTATGGTTTTTCCAGTAGTCATGTATGGATGTGAGAGTTGGACTGTGAAGAAGGCTGAGCACCAAAGAGTTGATGCTTTTGAACTGTGGTGTTGGAGAAGACTCTTGAGAGTCCCTTGGACTGCAAGGAGATCAACCAGTCCATTCTGAAGGAGATCAGCCCTGGGATTTCTTTGGAAGGAATGATGCTAAAGCTGAAACTCCAGTTCTTTGGCCATCTCATGAGAAGAGTTGACTCATTGGAAAAGATTCTGATGCTGGGTGGGATTGGGGGCAGGAGGAGAAGGGGATGACCCAGGATGAGATGGCTTGATGGCATCAGTGACTCGACGGACGCGAGTCTGAGTGAACTCCAGGAGTTGGTGATGGACAGGGAGGCCTGGCGTGCTGCGGTTCATGGGGTCGCAAAGAGTCGGACACGACTGAGCAACTGAACTAAACTGAACTGAACTGAACTACATATTTGGTGGGGCTACCATTCAGCCACAATGCCTAGCATAAGATGAGATTGGCATCCCACCATATTTGTTAAATGGATCAATAAATTATAAATAAGTGAATGACTCCTTCAGGCTCGACCCCGTCTATAAACTCTGACTTATTCTTCCACAGGCTTGACTAGTCACATCTTGTCTACTCCAAACTCACTATGTCCAGTACTCCCATCACATGCTAGGGGAGAAAAGTGCATTTGGAATCTGTGCTTCTTGACTGGCTAACCAATTTTGGCCACAAGTCCCTTTTGGAAGAGGAAATGTCTTGCTTCCTTTGGTCCAGTCAGTTGTTTAAAAAGAATCCCTCCAGCATCATCCAAGATCTACATTTCTTTCCTTTTTTTCTTTTTAATGTGGCTGCACTCAGGTCTTAGTTACAGCATGCAGGATCTAGTTCCTTGACCAGGGATCAAACCCAGTCCCCCTGCACTGGGAGTGCAGAGTCTTAGCCACTGGTCCACCAAGGAAGTCCTTAAGATCTGCATTTCCAGTCAAGCTGATTCTCTGGATAATGTTAGTGTTATAGACCCAAACAATAGCTTGGAGGTAAGACATATCTCTCCTTGTATCAAATCTCAAACTTCATATTAGTGTGAATTCTAATCACCTTTGATACATAGTAAGGCCGTAAATGGCTTCCCAGGTGGCGCTAGTGATAAAGAACCCGCCTACCAATGCAGGAGCTGCAGAAGAGGAGGGTTCGATCCCTGGGTCAGGAAGATCCCCTGGAGAAGGGCTTGACAACCTACCCCAGTATTCTTGCCTGGAGAATTCCATGGACAGAGGAGCCAGGTGGGCTACAGTCCATAGCGTCGCAAAGAGTCAGACACAACTGAAGTGACATAGCACACACACAAGGCTGTCAATAATGAAGGAATGCTTTTGCAAGAACATAGGATTAGGAGCCTGCTCCTGCCCTGTAACTTCCTATTGAGGATAGAAACACCGAATTTAGAGCATTGACATTTGACAATCTGACAAGCACCCTCCTTGTCCAGACAGACATGACATAAAGACACATTTGCTGTGACATGAGTCTTCCCTGAGGAGCCCTCAGTGTTTAGAGATCAAAGCGGAGGTCAGCACTCCTACTGTCAGGGGGGCCAGGACCACTGAGAAGAAAACATGAGCAAAATGACCTTTTGGCAATGAGGCAGCCGGAAAGAGCTGCAGTTCTCCACATGTGATTTGATGGCCTATGCTGTGCAGAGATGGAGCAGACCAGGGGCAGTGAGGAAAGGACCTGGGGAAGCAAAGGGGTTTTCTCAGGGACTGTGGCTCTCTCTGCTGACTCCTGATGGCCCTGAATCTTACCCTCTACTGAGAGGATTTGCCACGAAAGCAGCCATACCACTCATTGGAAGTGTGGCACATAGTTCCCTGAGTCACTGTCACGTCCATTGCATTATCTTAGTTCTGCCTTCCTGCACACACTCCCTCTTTAAGAAAGCTGTTGCAGCTCCTTTTTGCTTTCCAGCTTATTGCTTCACCCAGCATAGCAGCAAAGCCTTGAACTGCCAAGGGAAAAGACAGAAATCTCCAGTAATCCATTGCGTCAAAACTACCAGTCAATTAGCCTGTCAGCCTGTCATCTGACTTTTTAAAAACTAAAATACATATTCTTTGGCATATACATGGAAAAAAAACTGTCAGAATGTACACCCAAACACGAACAGTGGTGCTCTGATGCGGGTTCAGAAAGGAAAAAAAAAAAAGACTTTCACAACATTCTTCTTTTGCTTGAGATTTTTTGCAGTCATTCTACATTACTTTTGTAGTTAGAAAAAATCAATAAAGATTGTTTTCTGTTTAAAAATTTAAAGAATTGAACAAGTTCATTTTTGCTCTCTGCTTGGCCCAGGGAAAATGAGATCATTCTGCAGAGTGTGAAAAGACGCATGTGTTTGAGGATGTGCGTGTACTTGCACTGCTCAGAATGACAAAGTGTGCACAGGAGGAACTAGGGAAAACAGAGCCCCTGGGGGCTTCAGCCTCCCATCTGTAAGAGCCTGAAGTGTGAGTGCCTCATCTGCACACCACTGTTGGTGCTGAAGAAACAGCCAGCACCTCCCCCCGCCAAAAAACTGAGCAGCAGGGACCTCGTGCCCCCAGGGAGGAGGGTTCCCTTGGGTATATACCAGGACCTTCATGGAGAAAGCAGTGAATTGTGCCTGACTACTGGTGCAATAAGGGCTTCCCTGGTGGCTCAGCGGTAAAAACTCTGCCTGCAATGCAAGAAACCCAAGTTCCATCTCTGAGTTTGGAAGATCCCCTGGAGAAGGGAATGGCAACCCACTCCAGTATCCTTGCCTGGAGAATCCCCATGGACAGAGAAGCTTGATGGGCTACAGTCCATGGGGTTGCAAAGTCCAACACAACTGAGCAATTCTTGCCTGGAAAATCCCACGGATGGAGGAGCCTGGCAGGTTATATACCACAGGGCAGCAAAGAGTTGGACAGAACTAAGCGACTTCACTTTCACTTTCTTTCATATATATATATATACACATATATAACTGTTTGCTGTACTATACACCTGAAACTAATACAACGTTGTAAATCAATTATACTTCAACTTTTAACAATGGCTGATGAGGATGTGCACACACATTTACTAACCCAGCCAACAAAAATGTACATGGAAATAAATATGAAAACAAGGAACCAGAAAAAATAAAGTGAGACTAGATAGAGTTGACTAAACATGCCCTTGTGTTAAGGAAGATGAGAAACGACAAGGGGAATGGGAGTCAAATTTTCCTCTTCTTTATTTCTTGCCCTAAAAGCATGGCTGGAAAACAGAACAATTCTCAAAAAGCAATTGATATTTCCAGTTTCACTTGGAAAATGGAGAAAGCTGGAAAGAACATTGCAATCTCTTACAAGAAGAAAAACTGGGACCAAAAAAAAAAAACTGGAAAACTTTTCCTGAACCCATGGGAGAGCTGAGGTTACAGGGCAAGCATCCAACACAAAATCTGGGGAGAGACAGGCACCTGCAGGGAGAAAGGAGAATCAAAGCCAAGCATCTGCTTACCTGGGGCAAACACTGCCATCTACCACATTAGCTGATAAGAAGATTTAGTTAAATTTTAAAGAATCACTAATATGCCAGCAAATCTGGAAGACTCACCAGTGGCCACAGGACTGAAAAAGGTCAGTTTTCATTCAAATCCCAAAGAAAGACAATGCCAAAGAATGCTTAAACTACCACACAATTGCACCCATTTCGGCTCAGTTCAGTTCAGCCACTCAGTTGTGTCCGACTCTTTGCAACCCCAGGAACCGCAGCCTGCCAGGCCTCACTGTCCATCACCAACTCCCAGAGTCCACCCAAACCCATGTTCATTGTGTTGGTGATGCCATCCAACCATCTCATCCTCTGTCATCCCCTTCTCCTCCTGCCCTCAATCTTTCCCAGCACTCATCTCACATGCTAGCAAAGTAATGCTCAAAATTCTCCAAGCCAGGCTTCAACAGTACGTGAATCATGAATTTCCAGATGTTCAAGCTGGATTTAGAAAAGCCAGAGGAACCAGAGATCAAATTGCCAACATTTGCTGGATCATCGAAAAAGCAAGAGAGTTCCAGAAAAACATCTACTTCTGCTTTATTGACTAGGCCAAAGCCTTTCATTGTGTGCATAACAACAAACTGTGGAAAATTCTGAAAAAGATGGGAATACCAGATCACCTGACCTGCCTCTTGAGAAATCTATATGCAAGTCAAGAAGCAACAGTTAGAATCGGACATGGAACAACAGACTGGTTTCAAATTGGGAAAGGAGTTCATCTAGTCTGTATATTGTCACCCTGCTTATTTAACTTATATGCAGAGTACATCATGAAAAACACTGGGCTGGAGGAAGCACAAGCTGGAATCAAGATTGCCGGGAGAAATATCAATAACCTCAGATATGCAGATGTCACCACCCTTATGGCAGAAAGTGAAAAAGAACTAAAGAGCCTCTTGATGAAAATGAAAGAGGAGAGTGAAAAAGTTGGCTTAAAACTCAACATTCAAAAAACGAAGATCATGGCATCTGGTTCTATCATTTCATGGCAAATAAATGGGGAAACAATGGAAACAGTGGTAGACTTTATTTTGGGAGGCTCCAAAATCACTGCAGATGCGGGGGTCCAGCCTCCGCTGGTCCAGGGATACCCTTGAGCTGTTATTTTTCAGAAAAGTTATTTCCTTGAGCTGTTCGAGACAATCACCTTCCCGGAACAACTCTTGGGGGGTCTCACTCCTAGGACGTAAGGTATATTTTCGTCTTGTACCTTTAAATGAAAGGCCTGTCAGGATCAACAAAAAAGCCTGAGGATGAATGCCTGTTTTTCTCCTAGGCCCCTGGTAATTTTTAACTCTTGTTCTTACAATCCCTAAAGAAATCAGAAGCTCATGATCTCACTTTCTATGGTAGACTGACCACAAAAACAGGCCTTGATCAAAAACAAATTTTAGATTAGTTTCCACAACCCTACATACCCCTCCTCCTCCAAGGGTGAGTCTTATGATGGGCATTGCGAGGAGACTCTGCTCTATATGTATTAGGCCCTATCTTATACCAATGACAACCCACTCCCCACTTATTTAAGGCATATCCACTAGTCTTATTTCTGCTCCAATGCCAGCTGGGAAAGATCTGATATTTAAATACTCCCCGCATATCAGGCTGGGTCACAGGGACCCAGACTCCAGGAGGCAAGGTAAGCTTTGGCCTCATTCTTTGCTGTATATCACGGGAAACTTGCTGGAGAACTTATGATTCTTCAGGACTTTGAGGTGTTGTGCTTGTGTGGTTTCCCTCAGGCAAGGGAACAGCCATAGAACAAGCAGAAATCATTCCTAGAAGGTAAAGTATTAGCACGAAAGTGAAAGACATACTGAGAAAGCAGTTTCGGGGGTTCCACGAACTGTACTGCAAACCCCTGGGGCCTCCTTTGCCCTGAGAGTTTGGCCTTTCACCCAGAGCCGTGTCTTGGGTGGGGCTACAGAGTTTGGCCTCTCACCCAGAGCCGTGTCTTGGGTGGGGCTACACTCCAGTCGCGNACACACACGTGCATGTGCACACACGCATACACCTACACACCTCCAGGCTTTAACATGTCAAAACCAGAAACCAAAGACGAAGTCTTATAGGCAGCCAGAGGAATAAATTAAAACCACATAAGATACCATTATACATATTAGAATGGTTAAAAATAAACTGACAATATCTAGTGCTGACAAAGATGAGAAGAAACTGCACTTATATTGTAGTTTTCCAGTTACTTATAAAGATGAATATACCCTAAACATATAAAAACCCACACCTAGATATATTTATCCTAGACAAAGGAAAATAAATGTATGTTCACGTGAATGCTTATACTTAATTGCTTTTGGTAACTCTATCTATAATCACCAAAAAACTGGAAACAATTCAAATGTCACTTCAATGGGTGTATAAACAAAATGTGCCACATGCATGCAATACAATCGGTCATCAATAAAAAGGAATAAACGATTGATACATGCAACAGCGGTGATGAATCTCAAAGGCATTATGCTGAATAAAAGGAATCGGCCTCAGAAGTTTACAAACTATATAATTCCATTTATATTAGAATTCAAGAAAAAGCAAAGCTACAGTGATGGAGAACATCAGTGATTGCCAGGATCTGGTGGTTAAGGAAGGGTGCAGCTACAAAATGGCAGTATGAGAGACTGTTTTAGGGCAATGAAACTATTTTGTATCCAAATTGTTGTTCATACATTAATGCACAAGTGTTTAAACTTATAAAACTGTACCCCCCTAAAACTCAATTTTACTGTGTGTTAATTTTTTAATATAATTCTAACCAAAATAGAAATTAAATAGGTTGAGACAAACACTAAAATGTTTTGCTTGTTTTATTTTTTAATATTTTTTTAATTTGGCTGCTCAAGGTCTTAGTTGCAGCACTTGGGTTCTAGTTCCCTGACCAGGGATCGAACCCAGGCTGCCTGCATTGGGAGCATGGAATCTTAGCCACTGGACCACCAGTGAAGTCCCAGAAACACTGAAATTTTAAAACTAGTAAGCTCCTGCTTCAGTTAATGTGGTTTATTCCTAAACGATCCTTGGACTAATTGATCCAAGTCCTGATTTTTTAGCATAGGGCTATCTTGATAGCTAGTAAGACTCTATTTCTATGCTAAGACATTCTGCTTTGCCTTGCTACCAGGTATCATGTCAGAGAAATTTTCCTCAGCAGAAGGGTGAAATCCTGGTGGCACACTGGAAGGTCACCAATACCTTGGTAAAGATATAAGTGAAAAAGCTGAGATTTCTGACTTCTGATTTAATTGTGGCAGAATATTTCTGAGTATTAATTTGTCTTGCTTTCATATTTTTCTGTCCTGCCTCCACTCTGAACAGGTGGACAGACTTTTGTTAGCCTTTGTCTCAAAGGATGTTGGTGCAGGAGACTGCAGAAGCAGCCTGAAGTTTTCCTGGCTTTGGTTTGCTGGAAGCATGAGCCAAATTGGAGGACCGTGTTCTGGGTTAAGGGTGATAGGGAGCTGCTAGAATTCCTTTGGAGGGTAGCAGCATGGGTCAGAAGGAGGAGAGCTGGTGCAAACTACCAGGAGCCATACAGATGAGGAGCCACAGCATTTGCCTTCCAGTGTCCTGGGATGAACTTGGGGTCTAAGGAAAAGCAAAAATGTGCCCAAGGAGGCAAACCTTAACACCAGTGATTCTAATCATCACAAAGCTTTCCAGCAAAGCTTCCAGACACATAAGAATCTTTCTAATCTAAATAATGGTGGCATGATGACCAGGACTATCCAAATATTTTGCTTTGAGTGAATGTCCTGGAACCTCTGCTCAACTTTAGAAGGGCCAGAAAGATATCTATTAATAGATGATGCTATATTTTCAGGCAAGCTAGGTGAGGGCCTGGAGTTAGGTTAAGTCACCTTTAAAGAAAATGAAATATTATAACATTTCTTGAGTATCGTCAGCGCAGGACCCCACCCATATACATTTAGCACCTACTGTTTCTATGCTTGCTGACACAGTTTCCAACTGCCAAAGCCCCCAAGCATATGCCTAAGAGTTCTCTGGCTGCTTGAGACAGCTGTGCCTGCATGAGACATAGATTTGACATTCCGAAAAATTAATGGTCCCAGTAGCAACTTTCAACCAATAAATATATTGGATAAAAAACCAAACTCCCTCTGCCTCAGGCAGGATAACTCTAAGGTATGTTTTTATAATGTTTCTCAAAGTTCTCTAATGAAATGAAATGCCTGTTTTCAGTATTGGGAGATTCCTCGATAAAACACCTTCCTTCCTTTTTCTGTCTTACTTTCTCAGTGACTAGTATTTCCTGAGCTCGATTCCTAAATGAAATGCTATATATGCTAAAGTCAATGTATTATATCCTAAAGTTTGTGTCCAAACTTCCCCCAAATTCACATGTTAAAACCTAATTCCCAATGCAATGGTATTTGAAGGTGGGAGTCTTGGGAGGTGTTTACATTATGAATGCAATTAATGCCCCTATTGAAAAAAAAAAAAACCAACAGAGAGCTCCCTCAACCCTTCTGCCACCTGAAAATACAGCAAAAGGATGGCTGTCCATGTCCCAGGAAATAGGCTGGCACCTTGACCTTGAACTTCCCAGCCTGTAGGGTATAAATTACTGTGATGTTTCACCTTAGCAGCCTAAACGAACTGAGACTCTATATAAAGCGCTTACACTCAAACTCTTTATCTCCTGCTCTGCTTCTAGACAGCCCAAAATGAAGATTCCCAAGGTTTGGTTGCAAATTAATACCAATTATATTTTTTATTTTTTAAAAATGGTCTTTTTCTTGATTGTTAGTGAGGAGAACATTTATTCCCTGACTACTTCTGTTTCCATTAAGAGAAGTCTAGCCAAAACACTTGCAGATTTTTACTGCCCATTCACACTTCTACACGGAAAGAGTGAGTTATCTGGTTGTTGAGTTCAGGAAAAGGAATTGAGCATGTTTGGCTCAATTCAGTCCATCTGGGCCCTTTGTCACAGATCTACCTGCCCTCAGAGAGGGTGACGTCCAGTCTTCTGGTCCAGTTCTTTGGCAATTATCAGGGCAAAATACCACTGCATAAGTAAAACATCGCATTCAAAGGTGAAGGATTGATACTAACCCAATTTGGTATTGATCTAAGCCATTCTCTAACTAACTTTATCAACAATAAAGCTGAATATTCATCTCTGTCTATCTCTTGTGTTTGGGTTTTCAACTGATTCCAAATTTAGGGGAGAAAGAAGGCAAAAATGTTATATAATTATTATTTAAAAGTTTTCCCAAGTATTCTTGAAATTAAGCATACATTTCATTTGTTTATTGATTATTTATATCATTATGTAATTCCTGGTTGACAGAGTTTTTCCTTTCCTTTCATATCTTTAATGATGTTGCTTCACTGGTTCATTTCTGGTTAGAAAAATTACTGTCATCCTTAATTTTTTGTTCCTTTGAACATGTCATGCCTCTTTTCTGGCTGCTTCTAATAATTTCTCTGTTGCTGGTATTAAGTAGTTAGAATAATATGCGCCTTGGTTAGACTTTTTTGTATTTCTTGTGCTTAGAACTTGCTGAGTTTCTTGGACCTATGGGTAACTGCAGCCACAAAATTAAAAGATGCTTGCTCCTTGGAAGGAAAGCTATAAAAAATCTACATAACATATTAAAAAAGCAGAGACATCATTTTGCCAACAAAGGTCCGTATAGTCAAGGCTATGGTTTTTCCGGTAGTCATGTACGAAGGTGAGAGTTGGACCATAGAGAAGTCTGAGTGCCGAAGAATTGATGCTTTTGAACTGTGGTGCTAGAGGAGACTCTTGAGAGTCCCTTGGACTGCAAGGAGGTCAAGCCAGTCAAACAATCCTGAATATTCATTGGAAGGACTGATGCTGAAGCTGAATCTCCAATACTTTGGCCACCTGACACAAAGAGCCAACTCACTGGAAAATACCCTGATGCTTCAAAAGATTGAGGACAGGAGGAGAAGGGGGTGACAAAGGGTGAGATGATTGGATGGCATCATCAACTCAATGAACATGAGTTTGAGCAAACTCCCAGAGATATTGAAGGACAGGGAAGGCTGGCAGCTACACTTCATGGGATCATAAAGGGTTTTCAACAAATTTTGAAAATTTCCAATCATTATTAACTTCTTCAAATTATTTTTCTGTTCCCTTCCTTCAGGACTCTAATTATACATGTTTTAGGCCATTTGATGTTGTCCCATGGCTCATTAATATTCTTTTAGTGTTTTAAAAGCCTTCTTTCTCTAAGTGTTTCATGTGGGGTAGTTGCTATTATTATGTATTCAAATTCACTAATTTTTTCTTATGCAATATTTAATATAGCATTAATTCCATCCAGAATATCTTTCATCTCAAACATTGTACTTTTAATCTCTAGAAGTTTAACTTTGGTCACTTTTATATCTTCTAGGACCCATTTAATGTTTTGAACATCTGTATTACTTATAATAATTATTTCAAGGTCCTCATGTGCTAATTTTAACACCTGTGTCAATTCTCAGTTAGTTGTTCTTGATTGATTTTTTTTCCTCTTCGTTATTGGTTGTATTTTCCTGCATCTTTGCATGTCTAGTAATCTTTGTGTTTCAAAGACTATACATTTTACCTTGTTAGGTGCTGGATATCCCTATAAATATTCTTGAGCAACTTTTTTAGGGAATGCAGTCAAGTTCCTTGGAAAAATGATCCTTTTTCCTCTTAGCTTTATTGAGGCATAATAGATCAACAAAAATTTGTACACATTGTGATGACTTGCTATGTATATAAACCTTTGAAAGGATTCTTATCAAATTAATTATGCATCCATCACCTCACACATTTATTTGGTGAGAATATTTAAGTTCTATGCCTTTAGCAAATTTCAGTTATACAATACAGTATTAACAACTATAGTCACCATGCTATACATTAGATTCCCAGAACTCATGAACTATATAACTTTGTATCTTTTTATATCATTTTTGTATCTTATATATTTTTGCATCTTATATAAGTTTTTACCTTTTTACCAATATCTCCCTATTCTGACCCCTCAACCACTTTTCACCTCTGCTTTTGAGTTTGACTTTTTTTGGATCTTGTATCTAAGTAAAACCACCACAAACTGATCCTTTTGGCTCTTGCTTTTAAGACTTGTTAAGTGGGGTCCAGGGGCTGGTGACTCAGATGGTAAAGAATCTGCCTGCCATGCAGGAGACCCAGGTTCGATCCCTGGGTTAGGAAGATCCCCTGGAGAAGGAATGGCAACCCACTCCAGTATTCTTGCCTGGAGAATCCCATGGACAGAGGAGCCTGGTGGGGTATAGACTATGGGTTTGCAAAGAGTCGGACACGACTGAGGGACTAACATTTTCACTTCAAGTGGGTCCAGAGAAGCATTTAACCAAGAGTTAATAAATTCCCACAGCTGAGGCAAGACCCTCCTGAGTGCCAACCTGGTTTGTAGGTAGAGGCACGGTGTGCGTGCTGGCCACCCTCCTCACATATCCCTTTGGTGCTCTTCCCCAGGACTTTCACTCTTTCCTCAGATGCTGATCAGCACTGTGCTGAAGACCCGGGGGAGGGGCGATCCTCACGTCTCTAGAGTTCTGGTTCTACCTGGGTTACCCTCCTGTGCTGTGGCCTGAAAACTCAAGGCTATAAGCTGGAACAGTTGTTAAGTTTCACTTAGTCTGGTTCCTATCTGTCAGGGATTACTGTCCTTCTTTTCAAAAACAAAGATGGAACAAAGTCTTTTTCAGGCAAGAAAAAAAGCTAAGAGAACTCACCAGCAACTTATCTTTAATAAAAAATGTTAAAGGAAGCTCCTCTAGAAGAAGAAAAATTATACTAGATGGAAATTTGGATCCACCCAAAGGAATGCTGTAAATGGTAAATCAGTTCAGTTCAGTTGCTCAGTCATGTCTAACTCTTTGTGACCCCATGGACTGCAGCACGCCAGGCTTCCCTGTCCATCACCAACTCCCAGAGCTTGCTCAAACTCATGTCCATTCAAATCAAAATTTGTTGAAAATTATAAACCTGTTGCTGTTGTTGTTTAGTCTCTTAAGTTATGTCTGACTCTTTATGATACTGTGGACTGTAGCCTGCCAGGCTTCCCTGTCCTTCACTATCTCCTGGAATTTGCTCAAACTCATATTCATTGAGTTGATGATGCCATCCAACCATCTCATCCTCTGTCACCCCCTTCTCCTCCTGCCCTCAGTCTTTCACAGCATCAGGGTCTTTTCCAATGAGTTGGCTCTTTGTATCAGGTGGCCAAAGTATCGGAGCTTCAGCTTCAACATCAGTCCTTCCAATGAGTACTAAGGGTTGACTTCCTTTAGGATTGACTGGCTTGACCTCCTTGTAGTCCAAAGGACTCTCAAGAGTCTTCTCCAGCACCACAGTTCAAAAGCATCAATTCTTCAGAGCTCAGCTTTCTTCACAGTCCAGCTCTCACATCCATACATGACCACAGGAAAAACCATAGCTTTGACTAGATGGACATTTATCAGCAAAGTAATGTCTCTGGTTTTTAATATGCTATCTAGTTTGGTCATAACTTTTCTTCCAAGGAGCAAGCATCTTTTAATTTCATGGCTGCAGTCACCATCTGCAGTGAGTTTGGAACCCAAGAAAATAAAGTCTGTCACTGTTTCCATTGTTTCCCCATCTATTTGCCATAAAGTGATGGGAATGGATGCCATGATCTTAATTTTTTGAATGTTGAGTTTTAAGCCAACTTTTTTACTCTCTTGTCACTTTCACCAAAAGGCTCTTTAGTTCTAAATGGTAAATGTCTGGGTGAATATAAAATTCTTTTATTCAAATATATAGTTGGTCCCATGACCACTTATAGACTAGTACATTATTTTCCCACTGAAATGAGATACTTTATTATATATCACATTCCTTAAATACCCTTGGATCTGTTTATATAAGCTCTGTTTTATTGCAGTGACCTATTTGTCCATAACTATATAATGGTACCAATCTGTTTTTGTTTCAATCACTACAAAATTTATTTACTTGTTAAGTCAAGTTCATCTCATTGGTCTCCATTTTTAAAATATCTTTGATCATTTCCCCATGTTTATCTTATGATAAAAGGTTTAAAATCAATACATCCATTCCTCCCCCACCACAAAAAATTTAACTCCTGTTTGGATTTTGACTAAAGTTATAATAAATCCATGTGGTAATTTGCATGCAACAGCTGGCTGAGATCAAGTTTGCATTAGGAGAAAGAGATCAGAAGGTTCTAGGCCAGGATAAAAGCTTGAAACTCTCTCTTTCATACGGAAGCAGTGACAGCTCCTGACAGTCACTCAGGAAATGCTTTGTGGGATGCTGACTGGGAAGGGGTACATCCGGGTCAGCCAAGGGAGCCAGGAGAGAGGAGTGTGTGCCTTCTAACTAATCCAGGTCAGCAGTCCGTAGTGCCCTCTCTTAGAAACCTGATCAGCTTTTCTTTTATTGCTGAAAGATTCATCTAAGGGAGAAATGGAGAGGGAGATTGCCGTGGACCTAATTAAGGATATAGACCCATCTGCAAAGAAAGGTTTCAGTCCTTGGTCACAAGGAGGGGCACCAAAGGTCAGCCTTGCCTTAGCCTTAGCTGTGCTGGCAGCTGATAGTTCTCCATCCCGGAGGTGATTTTATTTTCCAGCTGAAACTCTAAACCACAAAGTCTCTGAGATGAAAGCTTATAACACTTCCGTATAAATGTGCTCATATTTAGCCTAGATCCTTTCATGCAAGAATTTCAGAGTACTGTAAAAACTACAAGGTGTCAGAGTTCATGGATCCCTGCATTTCAAGGGAGGAACAGAGAGGAGAGGAGAGTGGAAGCTGCTTTGAGCTAGAGGATGGCTCGAAGCTGAGAGGGGAACTTACACTTGGAACGTGCACTGGGAGCATCTCTGACTGCAGCTTCCTCCAGCTCGAGTGGCAGTTCATAACTATTCCACTTGGTTTGGAGCTCTACCCAGAAAGTGGCCAGGTAACTGTTAATATACACACCAAGTATTCCTTAGTTACATTAGTTACTGGGTAGATTCAAAACAAGGGAAAGATGGGGTTGCTGTCATCAAGGGGCTTATGATCCACTCAAGGAAGAAAAGACACAGACGCATGGAAACATTAGTACACAGCTGTGTTGTGCTTAGTCGCAGAAACCTCAGTTAAATAGAGTGGGGAGACCAGAGTGGGGAGTTCTCACGTCCTGTGATGAAAGCCGAGCCCAACAGAGAAGGGAAGACTCCTCTTCTTTCCTGGCAAGGACTCAGCCAATGGAAAATCATGGACTCTATTTTACAACTGCCCTCCCAACTTCCTTCTTCCCCTCTGTCAGTTCAGTTCAGTTCAGTCGCTCAGTCATGTCCGACTCTTTGCGACCCCATGAATCGCAGCACACCAGGCCTCCCTGTCCATAGAACTCTCTATAAAAGGATTCTCTTTCCTTAGCCTCGAGGGAGGCTTGCACATGACTCACCATGATTGCAGACCCCTAATTACAATTCTCTGCTGATCCCAGAATAAACCCATTTTGCTGCAGAAATTTGTTTTAGGTCAACATACATAACATGGTTAAGTCACATCATGAGTTCCTTGAAGTGGAAACTGTTTTACTGAGCTTTGCACCCTTAGAACCTGGCTCAAAAAAGAAAAGGTAAACTGAACACTTGCTTAGTACACAAGTCCACAAGATGGGTAATCAGTGCTAAAAGGTTTCAAACGTGACTCCTGAGAGATTACATGGGGAGGGAAGGCTGTATATTAGAAGGATGTGATCCAGACCCCCAAATTCTTTGAGGACAAATTCCTATATGACCATTGATCTTAAGCCCTTCCTTCTTATTCTGTGTTGTAGAACATAAGAAGAAAATTGATGTTCCTATTAACACTTTCCTTTATCTAATGAGAACCACCTCATTCATTCATTCCACTGATGATCTTGAGCACACTTTATCTGCCTGGAGCTGCCCAAAGACCTTAAGATGTAAAAGTGAGGAAGTCAGACATTTCATGCCCCTGACGTGCCTGAGAATCACAGGGGCCACTCACTGGCCTCCCCTTGCTTCCAACCCCTCTCTTGCATCGGATCAGAAGACCATCTTCATGTTGGAAGCTAAGAGAACCTTTCCTTTCACCTTCTGCTAAAAGAAGAGAGGAGAAAACCCATAGGATCCCTCTGTGTAGTGAAAAGCTTCATGGTGACTGTAAACAGCAGATTATTCCCAGGCCCATGGGAATCTCTAATGAGAAGAAACTGTCACACTCAAATTCTCCAGTGTCAGTTGCTTTGGAGAGCTTCCCTTGGGAAACATTGACTGGACAAAATGCACTTTTTTGTACTATGCCTCATCCATTACTCCTGGGAAAAGGTACAGTTGAAAATAGTTCCCTAGCTCTATAGTTAGCAGCATGATTCTCAAAGCAACAAGGAAATCAGATGGGGAATTGGGCTCCAGCCGTGTGCCTTCCTGCTCTTAGATTTCAGTTCCATCTTCACAGCCACCTCTCAGAGGTAAAATGTGGACTTTCTCCCACAAACACCTATTCTCTGAGTCCTGCTATACCACCAGATCCACGCTCTGACTTCACAGATTTGTATCTATTCTCCTGTCTTATTCACTGAAGGCCAGTGAGAGTTCCAATGAACAATATTACCATAAAAGAAGAATTGGAATACTATGACACACGGGTCAAGTCTGGCCCATTCCTTGTTTTGTAAATAAAGTTTTATTGGAACACAATTCTACCCATTCATTTATGTATAGCTTAGGGCTGCCCTTTGTACCATAATAGCAGGGTTGAAGAGCTGTTATGAAGATAATGTGGTCCATGAGACCAAAAAATATTTTCTAATTGGCCCTTTACAGGTAACATTTGCTAACTCCTGCTATACACTGAGAGAAATTTAAGACATACATTCTGTGTTTTCCACTGTATTTAAAATGCAGTTGATTTTACAAATGAAATTACATTTAAATCTAGTCTTTATAGATAATATAAATTTTATACACCATCTTGGGTAATTTATCTTTAATTATAAGAATCCAAATGGAATTTATATCTGTATTCCTGGTCTGTTTGGTTCCCAGGGTGACTAAAGCTAATGATTCATTTCATTGGGTTCAAAATAAGGCTGGTAAATAAAGAAGTAAAACATTTGGGGTGGCCTCAAATGAAGTTTCTCAAAATAGTATTAGAGAAATAGAATTTGGAGCGGCATCTTGTCTTAACTTGTGCCCTTCTTCCTCAGGTCAAAATATCAAGTGGCCCACAGGCAATTTTTTTTAAGTCATAGATTTCATAAGATTAGTATCATTTTCAGTTCAGATGGAAAGAAATAATCTCAAGTAATACAAAGAAAAATCTAGAGATCATCTAAAATTAAGCCCTGTCTAGGAAGCAGGAGACATCACTTTGCCAACAAAAGTCCATATAATCAAAGCTATGGTTTTTCTAGTATCATGTACAGATGTGAGAGTTGGACCATAAAGAAGGCTGAGCACCAAACGATTGATGCTTTCTAACTGTAGTACTGGAGAAGACTCTTGAGAGTCCCTAGGACAGCAAGAAGATCAAACTAGTCAATCCTAAAAGAAATCAATCCTGAATATTCATTAGAAGGACTCGTGCTGAAGCTAAAGCTCCAATACTTTGGCCACCTGATGCAAAGAGCTGACTCATTAGGAAAGACCCTGATGCTGGGAAAGATTGAAGGCGGGAGGAGAAGGGGACGACAGAGGATGGGATGGTTGGATGGCATTATTGACTCAATGGACATGAATTTTGAGCAAACTCAGGGAGATAGTGAAGGACAAGGAAGCCTGGCATGCTGCAGTCCTTGAGGTCACAAGGAGATGGACACCACTTAGCAACTGAACAACAACAACATTTTTAAATATCTAAGAGGATATATCCGGGGATATATCTGGAGAAAACTCTAAATCAAAAAGATACATGCACGCCAATGTCCCTAGCAGCACTGTTTACAATAGGCAAGACATGGAAGCAACCCAAGTGCCCATCAATAAACAATTGACTTAAGAAGATGTGGTCCTTGTATACAGTGGACTATTACTTGGCCATAAAAAAGAATGAAATAATGCCAATTGCAGCAACACGAAGGACCTAGAGATTACCATACTAAGTGAAGTAAGCCAGATAAAGACAAATATTATATGCTATCACTAATGTTGGAATCTTAAAAAAAAAAAAAAAACATGTAAATGAAGTTATTTATAATACAGAAACAGAAAGAGACCTAGAAACTTATGGTTATCAAAGAGGAAAGGTGGCAGGAGGAGATTAACAAACTATGGCCACTGGTATAAACTACTGCAGAAGCACTGGCAGTGCACGACAAATCAAACTGCGGCTTGCGACAAAACTAAAAATCCGCAATACTGATCCTGTCTTTATTTAAAATGTTGATTCTTTTTCATCATGGATTTTTGCATTAATTTTTATCTTTAAAACACTGCATCACTATTTTCATGAGTTGGGGGTGCCCCCTTAAGTTTTACAACCCACTCAGCTCATCCTGTCTAAGAAGTGGCTCAGTGGTAAAGAACCCCCTGACAATGCAGGAGATGGCAAGAGACACAGGTTCGATCCCCAGGTCAAGAAGATCCCCTGGAGGAGGAAATGGCAGCCCACTCCAGTATTCTTGCCTGAAAAGCTTCCATGAACAGAGGAGTCTGGCAGGCTATAGTCCATGGGGTCGTAAAGAGTCAGACACAACTGAGCATACACGCGTTCAATCAGCTCATCCTAGCCTGGCCCTACTCAGGCCGAGACAAAATAAAAAGAGGGATTAGAACTGACTTCTCTGACAGAGGCGTATGCACTGTCAAGATTGCATCGCTCCTATCTACCTAGAGCTACTCTGTCCAGTACAATGCATTCTAGCCACAGGTGGCTATTTAAATGTATCATCACAAATAGAGACAGAAGAAGAAAGAGACCCCCTGAGGCAGTTGCACAAGGACTGATGGGGGTAGGGGAACAACGTTGGACAGAACGCAATGCCCAGTACATAGTGGATACAAAGTCATTTTTCTTTCCTTTATTGATCAGCAAACATTCACTGAGCACCTACTGTGCTCTAGGTACCAGGGATGCAGTAGAAACAAAATAGAGCGGAAAGCCTCTGCCAGTTTGGCGCTGACATTATAATCAGGGGATAGAGCCATAAACAAAAGAAAAGCAAAACGTGTAGTACTTTGGGTGGTGATAAATGCTAAGAAGAGAAAGAATGCAGTGAAGAGGGAGGGAGCTAAGACCCCAGGCAGCGAAGACGCTGAGGCAGGATGGACTTACTGCCTTTGAGGAATGGTGAGGGGACCACAGGCTGGAGCAGCGCTGAGGAAAGAAGATGATGGTGTGGCCACCACTGGACTGGCGGGCTTCAGCCTCTTCTGCCTGGGGAGATCTGGCTACTCTGCGAAAATGTTTACTTCTTTCTGTGCCCATCTTGTCTTCAGCTACCACAGGAGGCTCAGTCTACATTCCATCCCTTCCTAACAGCAATCTGGGACCCCCTTTTCAACTGCTCCCCCTAAAGCAAAACATTGCCACCTCCCTTCTGGAGCCCTGAGCCCTCATTGATTCTCCTTTCTTTGGGAACATCTTGCCTTTTCAAAGTTCCATTCTTCAGGTGTCAGCCATCAAAGTGCAGGCGGGCTGTGTACTCGAGTCAGACCTCTAGCCAGGGCTCTACTGTATAAGTTTACAAATCTCCTTGCTCTCCCCAAGTGAATCAAAAGTGTGAAGACCAGACGTGCTATTCCAAATGGTCTATAACAGGTAGGACGGGCCCTGGCGAAGCACGATAGACCCTGGGCAGGGTTGTGAACCCCACGATGCCAGGGTAACCTTTGCTGCTGGGTGCACAAGAAGGAAACAGAAAGGGCGGGCGGCATTCAAGACTCAGGGCAGTGGCTGTTTTCCAAGCCAGTACAGAAGCATTGACTATTTAACAACTGGTACAGCCCTACCAGCATCTGTCAGCTGAATATGCACCCTGCTTAAGGCCACATTTACAGTTTGATACAAACCGCTCTGGTTTCCTGAGGGCTTGACTTTCAATTTACAGCCACTGGGCTCCTGCAGCAATGATTATCAGGAGAAGGTAACGTTGTCTCATTTGTCAGTGAGTCAATTACTCTCAGCAGCACAATTCTCATAGAAGGGTCAGGAGTTTTCTTCCTAGAATCATCTTCGCGGTTGGAGAATGATGGGTGCGTGGATGAAATTCATCCTCTTTAAGTTGTTCAGAGATGGTCTGCCCGGGTGCACCACCAGCCGCTCTGTGTTGGATCCAACATTCAGATCACGTTCACAGTCACTGGAGCAATAGTACACAGGCCTCCACAGAGATCAGACCACCAGCATCATTTCTGAAACACGCAGAAGCTTGTTTGTGACCACAGGTGGAACCCAAGTGAAAGACCAGAGACCTCCTCCAAGTTCATCCGCCTTCATGTTTCTCATTAAATCCGAAACCACAGTCACTCCCTGAAAAATTCCTTAGTCCAGGCCGTTCTCTGAAATGTTCAGCATCGCATAAGACTGTGCTTTTGGTCTGCTTCCAGCACAAGACATGGTGAGAGGGGCAAAAAATGAGGGGGTGCTGGGGAAAATGAAAGGGGTGGGGCTGGGTGGGCGCTCCTCCTCCTGCTGCTCAAAAGTCTCGCCCCCTGGAACATTTCACATAGGAGAAATTGTTCAACTGGGAGCTCTAAGGCAAAGGAAGTCACTCTGCCTGTATCTGGGCTTTTCATTTGTTTGGTGTACCACTTAGCAAGTTAAAAAATGTTGGCAGGGATTTCTGGTTCATGATTGCATACTGGACAAATGTATTTGCCTGCCAACCTTCCTAGGAGACTCCCACATCACCAAATATAAATATGTCAATAATGCTGTAAGAAAGTTACTTACAGTTTTGTTAGCGAAAGACTCCAAGTAGAAATTAGAAAGTATAGTCGGGGCAGGGGGCTGGGGTGGTTAGAATCTGGAAATTAGGCAGTAGCTCTTACAAAATCAAGATTCCAAAGGGGTTTCCAGTAAAAGGTTATTGGTGCTCAGACAGTTTGAGCTTAGCTAGTCTCATCTGCCATGCGTTTGGTACAGTTCATCCGATTTGCAAGTCATATTACAATTGCTTGCTACAAACTTTGGTTTTGTTTTTGACATACAAAATTAAAAAAAAAAAATCCATAACAGGGAACAAAACAGAAAAGGGGAGTCACCAGAAAATGAGAAATTGCAGCAAATTTCTAGAAAATAAGAGCAAGTGCAAGTAGTTTGGTAGATGCAACAGGTAGAGAAGAGGCAGCCTAAAATACCCAGGGAGAATTATAAGAGGGCCCACCTTTGTGTGTGACCAGACATCTGGTAGTAACAGCTGCTGTGTGGTGGTGTGCTTACTAGGCAACCTGCTTTCCATTTATTATGTCATTTAATCTTTTCAGTGACCTGATACTGTAAGAATTACTACCTATAGACTACAGATTGAGAATCTGAGACTGCGACTCAGAGAAATGAAATAATTACCTAATTTCTCATAGTCAACAAGTGTTAGAGCTTGAATTCAAACTAATAGAACTTGAACACAACTTTCATAAAGCAAAGATTTCATCTCTGGTTCATTACCAACCACAACTCCAATACATAGCTGGCACGTGGCATCCATTGATGGGGGTAGGAGGGTGAGTCAGGAGGAGAAAGTGTGTGTGTACTGGAGTATTGGATGGAAGGGTGGACAGATGGATAGCTGAACCAACCAAATTTAAATGACTCCAAATCCACCATACCACACCATATTGCCTCTCCAGGGCTCTGAATGTTAGTAGCTAAGTCGTGTTCAACTCTTTGCAACACTATGGACTGTAGCCCTCCAGGCTCCTCTGTCCACGGGATTTCCCATGCAAGAATACTGGAGTGGGTGGCCATTCCCTTCTCCAGGAGATCTTCCCAACCCAGGGATTGAAACTGTGGTCTTCTGCATTGCAGGTGGATTCTTTACCATCTGAGTCACCAAGGAAGCCCCCAGAGCTCTGAAGTACCATGTAAGTCAGTCTAGAGACTATATCTAGAGAGAAGATGTTCATTAAAGCCAGAGGGACTCAGAGGCTATGCAACCTTATAAAACCACTTTCAGACACAGAGTGAGGAGGAGGCAGAGCAGAGAAGCGAGACCCAGGAGACTATGGTCAGACAGTAAGGGACGAAGAATCCCAACCAAAGTGTTCAGGCAAGAAGCAGCCAAGAATTGAGAGAAGTCCTGAGTGGCAGGCCTGGGGCACCAGCCCAGCCCAGGAACGGAGCCCATTAGCTTGTGCTTGGATTGAGCCAAAAGGCCGAGAAGCAGTGAAGCGTGCTATGGAGCCAGGGGCTCAGGAAGCCAGGTGCTTGCTATATTTATTCATGTATTTATACCCTGCCTAGCTCCAGGAAGAACATAAGGCACCTTACAAGGACACAGAAAGTACAAGGTAGCTCACATAAGAGCTACGTGAGATAGGAAAAGGTAAATAATAAGGATGGAGAAGGAAGTGGCAACCCAGTCCAGTGTTCTTGGCCTGGAGAATCCCAAGGACGGGGGAGCCTGGTGGGCTGCCGTCCATGGGGTCGCGCAGAGTCGGACACGACTGAAGCGACTTAGCAGCAGCAGATAATAAGGAATGGAGTAGAAGAGGAAGCCAAGAAGGATGCAAAAGTGCGCATCTTAAAATCCTGCACACTGGCTGCCTCTATGCTTGTTGAGAAAAGGACTGGAGAGGAGACCTCTTTCTTCTCTACCCAAGCATGAAATTACCTAAGATATAGACGTGGACATCAAACCGACAGAAATGAAAACGACAACAGCAGTAGAACGTATGTGTAAGTCGTGCGATCAAATCGGTTTGCGGATGCTCTCCTTGGGCACAACCCTCCCCTTTAGCCTAGCGCTCAGGACTGCCCTCCTGTGGGAGAGTTTGGAACTGCAGCCGGAGCGCTTCTCCAAGAGGTCTGCGGCCGAGAGGGGTGCAAAGAACCCAGGTCTTTATGCTCACAGCCCTTTCCAAGGTAAGCTTTACCCAAACAAGGAACATTAACTGTTACCCGTCTATCCCTTTCCCTCCAGCACTGGCCAGGGACTCCTACATTATGAGACAGTGAGAGAATCCACCTGGTCCATGAGACAGAAACCAATTGCTCAGGGGAGGCCCAGTTCTTCTGGTACTAAAACCAGACAAGACTGTATCCTTGATTCATCATTATAAAGTCACTCTGAACATCCTCAGACACGTCTTTGTGGGAGCGTTCCCCATAACCTCCCCATCACCCGAGACTCAGCTCTGATCTCGGGCACAGGATTCCCCTCTAATTGGAGCAACAGAACCACGAAGAAAGATTCCTGGCGATTCTGCACATAATGCCGAGAAAAGGCACCGTGGCCCCCCACCCCCACACATACACACACACGGCCAAGTCCCTCTCGCCAGACTAGACTGAACCAATTTTTCTGAATTGCCCCTGGTGCATATCTACTGCCGACAGAAAGAGAGGAGGTGGAAAAGAACAAAGAAAGACCAAAAAAGGAGAGAAAATGAACAAGCCCTTTCACGTGGATAGCAAGTGAGTAGCCCCAGTCCTGTGTCAGCATGTTGGGGATCTCCTCTGGCGGGATGCTCCCTGCTCTCCCCGTCTCTCTCACAGTGAGAGATGAGTCTCTGGCTGGTCGTTGGCTGTAGAGTTACCTGGATGGTAATGTTTCCTGTTTGGACCAAGTTTACCGTAAGCATCAAAGATCCGGTTTCCCCCCTGCTCCCTGGCCCTAGGACCTCTTGGCTTTGTGAGCCAGCTGCAGTTCCACATTCTCCCATGGGACGGCAGTCAAGAGGGCTAGGCCGAAAAGGACGTGCGCCGGTGGAGCGCATGGGCAAACCAACTTGGTTGCACACCTTAGCCATGCATTCTATTGCTGTTGTCATTTTCATCTCCAGCTGTCTGATTTTCACATCTGTATCTGAAGCATTGATAATTCAATCCTTTGGCAGGGGAGAAAGGGACTATTGCATCTCCTCAACCCCCTACCAAAAGATACAGAGGATTTCTCTAACTGAAAGCCATTAAATCTGAGAATGAGCTACTCAAGGACAAGTAGCCATACTTTATCTTTGTACTGACTAGCAAAATCCCATGCACTGAGTAGCATTCTGTTATTGTTCATGTCAATTTCCCTGTGATTTTTAGTGAGCTGTTATAGTAGGATTCAAGAAAAATGGCATCCTAGAGTTATCCAGTTTTCATCATCAAAATCTGCATTTTGGTCAGTCTCATCCCTGAAATGTCTATAGTGAGGCTAGTGGAGATACAGTGAGTGAGGGGAAGTGCATTCTCAGGTGAGGGTCAGAGCTTAAATCTTAGGGCTCCTGATATCATGCTGAGCTGTGCTGCGTTAGTTGCTCAGTCGTGTCCAACTCTTTGTGACCCCGTGGACCGTAGCCCTCCAGACTCCTCTGTCCCTGGGGATTCTCCAGCTAAGAATGCTGGAGTGGGTTGCCATGCCCTCCTGCCGGGGATCTTCCCAACCCAGGGATCAACCCAGGTCTCCCACAATGCAAGCGGATTCTTTACCATCTGAGCCACCAGGGAAGCTTTGGTATCATAATACTTTTCCATAAAGTCTGACTCAGAACATGAAGGGACATTTCCTGAAGTAAATAAAAGTGTGCCCTGGGCTCAGTCGTGTCCGGCTCTTTGGACCCCATGGACTGTAGCCCGCCAGGCTCCTCTGTCCATAGATTCCCCAGGCAAGAATACTGGAGTGGGTCGCCATTTCCTACTCCAGGGAATCTTCCCGACCCAGGGATGGAACCTGAGTCTTTTGCATTCACCTGCATTGGCAGGTGGATTATTTGCCACTGTGCCACCTGAGAAGCCAGTAAATGCAGGAGGATACTTAAAATCTGTAGGGAGAAAAGGAAACTGCAGCTCTTACACATAAGACAAATCTCTCTCCCCCACTACTTTTCTTGAACAAACTCAGAGATCCTCATTTGACCTGAGTTTTAATCTATTTCTGGATTCATGTGGAAGAGCAGATCTGCTGCTAGGAAGCATTATCATTGTGTTATTTTTAATGTTTTGGCACCAAAACTTCCCTGGCTAATCAATTATTTCCAGCTCAGCTAAGCCTTCCACCTAAGACTCAATATTCTGTCAGTACCTCTTTGCTCTGTTTCACCTCAGAGCCTTTAGAGCAGACAGGAATCTATGGATACTTCATCTGTAAAGTTCTTCCCAGAATGAGAAGAAGTAAGATAAACTTCTGAGGGCCGTGGGGATAACTCCCATTCTATATGCCAGTTTTCTTCAAAATCTTTTCTTAATGTTCCTCTCTCTCAAAGAATTATTATCAGTAAGCTAATTTAAGGAACTGATGTATTAAAATCTAGTCACTTCCTGCTACAATAGAATTGAAAAAATAACAAATGAATAGTCACATCCCGCTCCATAAATGATAAATTCCGCCAGTTTACACATAAGAAAATACAAGCAGTAAATTAACAAGGATAGAAATGCTTGCCTCAGTAAGAAGGAAACTAATGCCAATTTAAATTACTTCAGGTTACCATTCAGTTTGGTCTCTCAGTCGTGTTCAGCTCTTTGTGATCCCATGGACTGCAGCATGCCAGGCCTCCCTGTCCATCACCAGCTCCCAGAGCTTGCCCAAACTCATGTCCGTCGAGTTGGTGATGCTATCCAACCATCTCATCCTCTGTTGACCCCTTCTCCTCCCGCCTTCAATCTTTCCCAGCATCAGGGTCTTTTCCAATGAGTCAGTTCTTTGCATCAGGTGCCCAAAGTATTGGAGTTTCAGCTTCAGCATCAGTCCTTCCAATGAATATTCAGGACTAATTTCCTTTAGGATGGACTGGTTTGATCTCTTTGCAGTCTAAGGGACTCTCAAGAGTCTTCTCCAGTACTACAGTTAAAAAGCATCAATTCTTTGGCATTCAGCTTTCTTTAGAGTCCAACTCTCACATCCACACATGAGTACTGGGAAAACCATTGATTTGACTATTACTTTGTTGGCAAAGTAACGTCTCTGCTTTTTAATATTCTGTCGAGGTTGGTCATAGCTTTTCTTCCAAGAAGCAAGCATCTTTTAATTTCATGGCTGCAATCACCATCTGCAGTGATTTTGGAGCCCAAGAAAATGAAGTCTGTCACTGTTTCCATTGTTTCCCCATCTATTTGCCATGAAGTGATGGGACTAGATGCCATGATCTTCGTTTTCTGAATGTTGAGCTTTAAGCCAACTTTTTCACTCTCCCGTTTCACTTTCATCAAGAGGCTTTTTAGTTCCTCTTCACTTTCTGCCATAAGTGTGGTATCATTTGCACACCTGAGGTTATTGATATTTCTCCCAACAATCTTGATTCCAGTTTGTGCTTCATCCAGCCTGGCATTTCACATGATGTACTCTGCATATAACTTAAATATGCAGGGAGACAATATACAGCCTTGACATACTCCTTTCCCAATTTGGAACCAGTCTGTGTCCAGTTCTAACTGTTGCTTCTTGACCTGCATACAGGTTTCTCAAGAGGCAGGTCAGGTGGTCTGGTATTCCCATCTCTTGAAGAGTTTTCTACAGTTTATTGTGATCTACACAGTTAAAGGCTTTGGCGTAATGAATAAAGCAGAAATAGATGCTTTTCTGGAATTCTCTTGCCAGGTTATCATTATTCATCTGTTTAAACAATTACTAGGCATTGTTGATGGATCTGTTCAGAAACAGATACTCTGACATATTTTGGGAGAGCAATTTATCAAAACAGATCAGAAGTTATGAAGCATCAATGCAATTGAGCTCCATTTTATGAAATTTACCACAAGCAAAACCTAACAAAAATTAAATTAATGTATAAAAACATTTATAGAGTGTTATTTATGATAGTAGAAAACCATGAATAGCCTGATTCTCAGCGATAGGAGAATGGCTGAGCAATTTGTAACTCATCAACACAATTGTTGCTCTCTAGCTTCATAGCTCTTTACAAATATGAGAGTTTAGTCAATTCACATTTAATATAATCATTGATAAGCAATTTGTTTCTTTTTTCTAATTTTGTGTCTTTTGTCATTTCTCTGTTCCACTTTCACCTCTTTCTCTCGTGTTAAACATGATTTAGTGTTCTATTTTAATTCCTCTGGGTTTTTTTAGCCATATTTTTATAGTTGTTCATTAGAGATTGCTCTTAGGATTATAATGTGAATATTTATTTTGTCAAAATTGACTACAGATTGATACTGACTTAATTTTGGATTTAAGAAAAAGAAAGCAACTCTGCTCCAATGTACCTCCATTTCTTCCCCCTTTGTGATATCCTTGCTATACATACTACATATTCATAGGTATCATAGAGTCCCTGGAGGAGGAAATGGCAACCCACTCCAACGTTCTTGCCAGGAAAATCCCAAGGACAGAGGAACCTGGTAGGTTATAGTCCCACACTCAGACATGACTGAGTATGCATGTGGCATGGTGGTTATCATATAGTAATCACATACGATACTCACATATAGTCACATATAATGCATTACGGATATATGTCCTTGTATCATAAGTAATCATATAGTCTATGTGATACATCCTTATATATGATGCATTGTATATATATTATATACCCAACAATATAACATTATAATAATCGCTTTAAGCAGTCATTTTTTAAAATTAAGATATAAAAAGAGAAAAGAAAACCCTATTATTATTATCATTATTATTATTATTACAGTCTCATATTTACCCACATATTTCACATTTTTGGTGCCTTTCATTTCTTTCTTTGGATTCAAGCTCAGTTCAGTTCAGTTGCTCAGTCATGTCTGCCTCTTTTAGAGCCAATGAATTGCAGCTCGCCAGGCCTCCCTGTCCATCACCAACTCCCGGAGTTCATTCAAACTCATGTCCATCGAGTCAGTGATGCCGTCCAGCCATCTCATCCTCTGTCGTCCCTCCTCCTCCTGCCCCCAGTCCCTCCCAGCATCAGGGTCTTTTCCAATGAGTCAACTCTTCGCATGAGGTGGACTCTGTTTAGAAGTTACCAAAATATAAATTCAGGACTCCTCATATTCTTATTTGAATCATCTGATGACACTGAAACAGACGTTCCTTAACAGTTTGTGCAGTTTTTTTTCTATAATAGGACCAATACATTAGCATCTTGTTCCGATTCCCTTGACTCAGCAACAAATTGCTCCAGAATTTAGAGCTTAAAACAGTGACAACGTTACCTTGCTTACAAAGCTTGGGCAGGACTTGGTAGGGTGGCTTGTCCATGTACCGCTCAGTGTCAGGAAAGGTGTCTGGAAGATGAAGACAGCAATCATCTGAAGGCTTTCATTCACATGAAGCTGACTACCAGGTGAGGGTTTCACGGGGCTGTTGGCTGGAATCCCTGCTTGTGGCCTCATCATGTTACTTGGACTTCGATCTACACCTACTCATATTGTGATGGCTAAGGATAAGTGGTGAGAAAGAGGAGGATCAATGGGAGGAAACATAAAACCCTATTCGTGATGGAGGAGTGTCTACATTACAATTTTAACAGAGCATGTTGGGCAGAATGTAGTGATATAAGCATCTCTGTAGGGAAAAAAGTCTGCCGCTCAGCTTTTTAAAAAAATATGCAAAAACTTAAAATGAAAAATAAATGAAATTAGAATAGTAATTTGATCTAAGTGAAAAGTCATGGCTCACAAAATGATATGCAATGCACTTTTTGCAACTATACACATTAAATCGTTATTTGGGGGGACAGGCTTCTTAAAATAATAACTAACTTTTGAAGTAAATGCTAATGCTTCTTCAGTAGACTTATATCTCCTGGTTTTCATGTGGTGGTGACATTGTTACAGTCTCCTGCAGTGAATTCTAAATTTCAGCATTCAGTTCAGTTCAGTCGCTCAGTCATGTCCGACTCTTTGCAACCCCGTGAATCACAGCACGCCAGGCCTCCCTGTCCATCACCAACTCCCAGAGTTCACTCAAACTCACGTCCATCGAGTCGGTGATACCATCCAGCCATCTTATCCTCTGTCGTCCCCTTCTCCTCCTGCCCCCAATCCCTCCCAGCATCAGGGCCTTTTCCATCGAGTCAACTCTTCACATGAGGTGGCCAAAGTACTGGAGATTCAGCTTTAGCATCAGTCCTTCCAATGAACACCCAGGACCGATCTCCTTCAGAATGGACTGGTTGGATCTCGTTGCAGTCCAAGGGACTCTCAAGAGTCTTCTCCAACACCACAGTTCAAAAGCATCAATTCTTCAGCGTTCAGCTTTCTTCACAGTCCAACTCTCACATCCATACATGACCACTGGAAAAACCATAGCCTTGACTAGATGGATCTTTGTTGGCAAAGTAATGTCTCTGCTTTTGAATATGCTACCTAAGTTGGTCATAACTTTTTTTCCAAGGAGTAAGCGTCTTTTAATTTCATGGCTACAATCACCATCTGCAGTGATTCTGGAGCCCAGAAAAATAAAGTCTGACACTGTTTCCACTGTTTGCCCATCTATTTCCCATGAAGTGATGGGACCAGATGCCATGATCTTCGTTTTCTGAATGTTGAACTTTAAGCCAACTTTTTCGCTCTCCTCTTTCACTTTCATCAAGAAGCTTGTTAGTTCCTCTTCACTTTCTGCCATAAGGGTGGTGTCATCTGCATATCTGAGGTTATTGATATTTCTCCTGGCAATCTTGATTCCAGCTTGTGCTTCTTCCAGCCCAGCGTTACTCATGATGTACTCTGCATAGAAGTTAAATAAGCAGAGTGACAATATACAGCCTTGACGTACTCCTTCTCCTATTTGGAACCAGTCGGAAAAGGCAATGGCAACCCACTCCAGTACTCTTGCCTGGAAAATCCCATGGGCAGAGGAGCCTGGTAGGCTGCAGTTCATGGGGTCGCTAAGAGTTGGACATGACTGAGCGACTTCACTTCACTTCACTTGTTGTTCCATGTCCAGTTATAACTGTTGCTTCCTGACCTGCATACAGGTTTCTTGAGAAATTTCAGCATATATTTGTGCAAATTATACATTATCACCAACTTTTTTGAGAAATAAAACTCAATATTTAGTATTTCATAAAACATGAACTTTTAAACTCATTGCTAACAAGAGTTCATTGCAAAATAAACAAGAAACCTCAAGGAAGAATAAAGTGATATATACATGCAATGGAATATTATTCAGCCTTAAAAAGGAAGGAAATTCTGACAGCGTGACACAGAGTAAACTTAACATTATGATAAGTAAAATAGTGTATTAGTCACTCAGTTATGTCCAACTCTGCAACCCCATGGACTGTAGCCCTCCAGGCTCCTCTGTCCATGGGATTCTCCAGGCAAGAGTACTGGAGTGGGTTGCCTATCCCTTCTCCAGAGAAACTTCCTGACCCAGGGATCAAACCTGAGTCTCTAGCATTTCCTCCATTGGCAGGTGGGTTCTTTACTACTGAGTCATCAGGGAATCCCAGTGAAATAAGTCAATCACAAAAGGACAAATATTGTATCATTTCACTTATGTGAGGTATCTAGAATAGTCAAATTCATAGAGACAAAAAGTAGAATCATGGTTTCCAGGGGCTGAGGGGAAAAAGGAATGAAGAGTTAATGTTTAATTGGGTGCAAAGGTTCATGAAAAATGTTCTGGAGAGGGATGGTGGTGGTGATTACAGTATAATGTGAATATACTCAGTGATCCTGAACTATATACTTAAAATGGTTAAAATGGTAAATTTATGTTATATATATCTTTCCACAAATGTAAGTAAATAAAATAACTGATGCATTTTTATTCCACATACTAAATAACAAGCTACTGTTAAAGAGATATTATGGAAGGTCAGCTCTGTGCCCGTATCTTGAACATATTTCTCTTGTTATACATAGCCTATAATTTTCCAAGTTCCCCCACTGACATCTCCAACTGGGAGCCTGATGGTTTCATGCAACTGGCTCATATGAGCAGCCAGTTGGCACAGCAAGTTGGTGGTCAGAGCCATTAGCAACAATGAATACCTCTTCCATTAAACTGGAGAGAAATAGCTTTTAATGGAAACGATGCACTTTGTTTTACTGGTGAGTATGTTCTTGTCCAGGATGCTGCACTTAAAAGGGAGTTGTCAGTGACTTTGCAACAAGCATGGGTTAGGAAAAGGGAAAAGTGTTATCGTGTTCATCTTTCAGATTTAGCACATGTTAGGGGTGAGAATTCTTTTCCCTATATGCTCCTTATCCATTACTAGATAAGACCATGACAGAGGTAAGAAGTTTCTCCATGGAGATGGTACGAACCTACCCTAGATTATTTTAATGCAACTATTAACAATAATACTCTCTTTAAAAATCAAGACATCTAGGAAAAATATTAAGGGATGGAGGGGCATTTGGACCATAGCATGGGACTACCGCAGGTGCGGTCACCCTAAAACGGGAATAATAAACATACCTCATTGTAGCTGTTGAAAGAATTAAATGATAAAATGATGTGAAAACATCTTGTAAGTCTAAAGTGCTAAATTCTTTCTATATATTAATCTATAGATGCATTCTCATGCACTGATTATTTCAAAAAGGATGTTAGCATCATTTTGTAAATTTCCATAAAGTATCTTGCTGTGATTTTAATAGACATTACACTAAATCCATGTATGAACCTCAGGAGTTTTGTCATTTTCACTACTTTTACGATTTTAAATAAATAGTATGGTATAGCTCCCTACTTATTCAAGTCTATGTTTATTGTCTCCATTAGAGTTTTATAGAGTCTTCAAATAAATTCCTTTGTCCTGAATTATATCAATAGCCAAGGATTTCATGTCCTGTTGCTATTTTAACAGTACCGACATTCTCATTGCATTTTCCAGCCTTTCATCACTAGTGTATAGGAAGGAAGATGTTTTTGTTGGTATGGTAAATTAATCTTATATCCTTTCCTCACATGTTCATCCCACTTGATATCTTTTGCCTCCTTCCAGTTCTAAAGTCTCTACCCCTAAGTTTGTTCTCAGAGCATCAAACCCACCTTACAACTCCCTACTGCCCGGATCGCCCACAGGCACTTCAAGTTTACTATAACCAGAAGAAAATTCATCTTTCTCCCAGAATTCCTCCTACTACTTTGATATTTGAAATTTCAGTGAACCAAATATCCCGCTGTACCCAATAGAATCTCACAACTCAAACATGACCCTTTTTATCTTTCACAGTCACCTCTTATCACACACCAAGTCCTGGACACGCCACATCCTTCATATCTCTTGAATCCAGGGTCTTCTCTTTCTTCAACTTCAGGTCTAGAAACAAAGATCATTTTTGTTTGTTTGTAATGTTCTCCCTCCTTCCACTTTTGTCTGACTCGTCCCTTCCCTCCAACCCCTCCTTACCCTTACGCCTCCTTAAGTTGTTCTTCATACCACAGCCAAAGGGCGCTTTCTGAAATCACACTGCTCCTGTGCTCAAAATCCTTCCAAAGTTACCCATAACTTTTAGGAAAAACATAAATTTCATGCTCCTTCAAAGAGGATGCACAATCCCATTGACTTGGTGCCTACATATATCTGCATCATCTTCATCTCTCAACACTGGGCTACCTGCCCAGCCTGCATCTCTTTTATCACAGTCATGCTGATTTATCTCTGCTACCCAAAGCAGCCATTCTGTTCTCTGGACTTATATGATTCCCCGTCTCTCTATTCAGGAATAATCAAGTCCTTCAGGTCTCTAAGAAACAATGTATGTCTCTCTCACACGCTCTTCTGGGTTAGACTCCACAGTCAGTTTACACGTCTATCTCCAGAAGCAAAAATTCATGTGCACAGGAGGTAGGCATCTCTGCAGTGGGCTTATACCAGAGACAACACAAGATGCTCTCTGCTCCTGAAGTCAGAGGAAAAGCAGATCACAACTGAAACAAATCAGACCTTGACGCTGGTTGGTACATGAAACTGGGTACCTAAAATGCAAAGTGCAGCTCACTCGTATGTGTTTCACAGGCCTGGTAAGGAAAGCAAAATATTTGTCACGTGGACTGAAAGCAAAGATCAGTCACGGAGACAACTCCGAGCTCTGTGTGTCAAACCAAGGCTCTTCTGACTTCTGCCAGGGTTGCTGATGAGAGAAAGAGTTGGTCAGTACAATAGAGTGCGACGTGAGAATCAGAGGGTCTGGGACATATCCTCACCAACTGGGAAACCCATTGTTCATTGCTTGTTTGTTACTTTTTAATTAACAACAGCTTAAAGAACAGGCTGTTTCATTTTAGGGTTATCATTTCCATCACTACAATGATTACTCATGGTCCAGAGAGAGTTTTATGAGCCCAAAAGGTAGTCTAGTGGATTCCCTGGAGATCACTGTGGAGGGTGGGGGTAGCAAAGATGCCAGTGGAAGGTGTTTTTAATTGTATCTTTGCAGTGAGTTTCTATACGTAAATGTGTTAAAAGAGAAATGTATGAACAAATCCTAGTTGTACTGGTTACCTCTCATTTTTACAGCAAATTCTAGCATAGTATGGGGGAAAGGACATTACATGTTACGTTGTAATGTTGCGTTCCCAGTGGACTGTTTACCCTTCCTGGGCCACAAGAGTGATCAGGGAGGGCTGTGCACTTAACACAAGGATACGTGCACACTTGAGATTGCATTCTAACTTTTTGTCTGTGCGTGGAGAACGGACTTGTGGACACAGCACAGTGAGGGAAAGGATTGGATAGGACCTAATGAGAGAAAAGCATTGACGTGTGTATGCTGATGCTGCTGCTGCTGCTAAGTTGCTTCAGTCAGGTCCGACTCTGTGCAACCCCAGAGACGGCAGCCCACGAGGCTCCCCTGTCCCTGGGATTCTCCAGGCAAGAACACTGGAGTGGGTTGCCATTTCCTTCTCCAGTGCATGAAAGTGAAAAGTGAAAGTGAAGTCGTTCAGTTGTGTCCAACTCTTCGAGACTCCATGGACTGCAGCCTCCCAGGCTCCTCAGCCCATGGGATTTTCCAGGCAGGAGTACTGGAGTGGGGTGCCATTGCCTTCTCTGATATGTATGCTACCATGGGTAAAGTAGATAGCTAGTGGGAAGCTGCTGTATAGCACAGGGCGCTCAGCTCAGTGCCCTGTGATGACCTAGAGGGGCAGGATGGGGTGGGGTGGGATGAGAGAGAAGTTCAAGAGGGAAGGGAATATATGTTTACTCATAGCTGATTTACAGCAAAAACCAACACAACAATGTAAAGCAATAATCATCCAATTAAACAAAATTTTTTAATTAAACAAAAAATAATTTTTCATCTGTTTTAGTTTCAAGAGTATTTCTTGTCATCAGCTACATGCTCAATTCTGATTTTGTCATTGTTGTTGCCATTGTTTAAACTAGGGATCAGCCCAGCTTCTATACTAAGGAATCCACCTCATTAAGTTTATGTAATATTCCCTGTATTGCCCTATAACTTCACCATTTTAGTTTGTTTTCTCTTTTTATCTTACATACATAGAATGTAAAAATATGTCAAACTCTTCATTTTAAAAAATGAGTGGAAATAGAATTTCTTTGTCTAACCTTATCTTGTCACTTCCACTCTCATTAACTAAGTTAACACCAGGCAAAAACAAGACATGTAGCTGTTTGAGTTTCTACCACTTCACTTTCCCTAACTGCCTCTTATGACTATACCTTTTTTGAAATGTTATCTTAACACCTGGTAGTTTTCAGAGCATGTAATTAACTCCAGTGGTATACAAACTCAATCAGACAAAGACCTTTTGTAAGTAGTTATGATGGTCTTATATTCATCATAACATCATAAATATTTTAACAAATACTTATTCAGTCCTATTACCTGCTAAGTTTGGAGGTGCAGTGGTGTATCTGTTCACTTTTGGTGCACAGCAAAATCACCCCCAAGTTTCATGGCTTCAGACAACTAGATACTGTTTCTCACAATTCTTTGGGAAGCCAGGGCAATTCTAGTCTGAGCCAGTGAGAAAGACCTCAGCTGGGCTTGTTCACGTGTCTCTGGTCAACTAGGAGTTTGACTGATAACCAGTTAATCTAGGATGACCTCACTCACGTGTCCAGCAGTTGGCAGGTGCTGGCTGAGGTACCTACGTTCTTCTCCAAGGGGCCTCTCATCCTCTACATTTATATGTTCATCAAATCAAATCATTCTTATGGTCACTATTGGAGAACAGTATGGAGGTTCCTCACAAAACTAAAAAATAGAACTATCATATGACCCAACAATCCCACTCCTAGGCATATACCCAGAGAAAGCTATAATTCAAAAAGATACATGCACCCCAAAGTTCGTAGCACTGTTTACAATAGGTAGGCCATGGAGTCAACCTAAATATCTAATAGAGGGACAGATAAAGAAAGAGGATGAGGCACAAATACACAATGGACTACTACTCAGTTTTAAAAAGGAACAAAACAATGCCATTTGCAGAGGCATGGATGGACCTAGAGACTGTCATACAAAGTGAAGTCAGAAAGAAGAAAACAAATATTGTCTAATACTGCTTACATGTAGAATCTAGAAAAATGGTACAGATGAACTTATTTGCAAAGCAGAAATAGAAACACAGATGTAGAGGACAAAATTATGAATACCAAGGGGAAACATTGGGTGGGATGAACTGGGAGATCGGGACTGACACATACACACTACTATGTATAAAATAGAAAACTAATGAGAACCCACTGTGAGCACAGGGAACCCTACTCGGTGCTCTGTGGTGCCCTAAATGGGAAGGAAATCTAAAACAGAGGGAACACATGTATACATATAACTGATGGACTTTGCTCTACAGCAGAAAGTGACACAACATTGTAAAGCAACTATACTTCAATAAAAATTAACCTTAAGAAAAAAGGAAGTTGCGTTACAAATACACAATGGAACATTACTCAGCTATAGAAAAGAATGCAATCTGAGTCAGTTTTAATGAGGTAGATGAAACTGTAGCCTATTATACAGAGTGAAGTAAGTCAGAAAGAGAAACACCAATATAGTATATTAATGCATATATATGAATTTAGAAAGCTGGTAACAATGACTCGATATGCAAGACAGCAAAAGAGACACAGATATAAAGAACAGACTTTTGAACTATGTGGGAGAAGGCGAGGGTGGGATGATTTATGAGAATAGCATTGAAACATGTATATTACCATATGTAAAACAGATGACCAGTACAAGTTCCATGCATGAAGCAGGGCACTCAAATCCAGTGCTCCTGGACATCCCAGAGGCATAGGGTGGGGAGGGAGGGGGAGGGGCATTCAGCATGGGGTATACATTCGTACCTGTAGCTGATTCATGTTGATGAATGGCAAAAAAACACCACAATATTGTAAAGTAATGAGCCTCCAATTAAAATAAATAGTTTTTTTAAATCTACAGGCTAGACATCATCCTAGAATTTTTTTTAAAAAAGAATCAAACCATTCAATTAATAATGAATGTTTCCCAAAGATTTTCCAGTCACATTTAATTCATATCAATTCTCTGTATAGCAAGAATAGAAGTTTTAACAAAGAATTTGATGAAGGAGGGGAAGGGAACGTTGAATTGAGGAAACTATGTTCTTCAACTTATTTTTCTTCATGTTGGGAAAATATTTCGATCATTTTATTAGTGGGACACCTTTGTTTTACAGTAGGGCATTTGAGAATGATATATCTAATTTGCCTATTGATTTTATCATATAGCATTAATCTCGTCCTTCAGGGAAGTTCTGGTCTACTTATCTCTTATTAGTGTCTTTCATCCACTTAAGATCCATAAAATCCCTTGTAATGGTCTCGCCAACTGTGAAACTTCGCTGATAACCCACATGGGCATCTCCACTCTTGAAATCATTTTCTCCTACTTTAAGAGAGTCACGTCTCCTTGATAAGGCTTTATAATTATGGTGATAACTCTATTTTTCTTTATTTGCAGAGGTCATTTTTCCCCTCAAGCCCTTCATTTCTCTGGAGCTGAGGATCAACAAAATTATCCTTATTTTAACATATTTAGAAGTTTTTTCTTTTCTTCTTAATAACTTGTATGTGTCCTTTAAAGTTGTTAATACCATGATGACTGAGCAACTGAACTGAATGAATATTGTGACAAGCGTGTATCTGCTGAGTGGAATGCTGGGCCTCCTATGAGATCAGAAGGTTTTCTCCCATGCACTCAGTCAGTTCAGTCATTCAGGCATGTCTGACTCTTTGCGACCCCATAGACTGCAGCACGCCAGGCTTCCCTGTCCATCACCAACTCCCAGAGCTTGCTAAAACTCATGTCTATCGAGTCGGTGATGCCATCCAACCATCTCATCCTCTGTCATCCCCTTCTCCTCCTGCCTTCAGTCTTACCCACCATCAGGGTCTTTTCTAATGAGTCAGTTCTTCATATCAGGTGGCCAAAATATTGGAGCTTCAGCTTCAGCATCAGTCCTTCCAGTGAATACTCAGGACTGATTGACTGGTTGGATCTTTTTGCTGTCCAAAGGACTCTTAAGAGTCTTCTCCAACACCACAGTTCAGAAGCATCAATTCTCACATCCACACATGACAACCGTATAGAGTGTTTATTGAGTACCTACAGTCTGAAAAGAATTCTGCTGGACATTATTTATAGGAGTTACCAAGACGCCTTACAAAGCCCTCAACTACAACCACACACTTGTTCTCCTAACTCCTCTAGTTCTTCACATACTCTTATTGTTCACAGATTCTGTCTTGTATATATTTCCTTTGTGTTAGTTCTCTCTTGAAAAGTTAGCTCTGGTGGAGCATTACTGAATTATGACATTGGGCATCTCAGTTCTTCATGAGTCAGTGCCTTGAAGAACTGCCACTTCTTGAGGGCTCTGCCACTTCTACAGATTTTTTTTTTTTTTGCTTTGTCATTAAGCATAATTTGAGTTGCAAATGTGAGTTATGTTGTGACAGGATGGTGTGCAGTGCTGACTATTCACTAGACTAGCTGAGCACTGAAGTTGGTAAAGGCTCTCTAAGCTTAAGTCCTAGAGAAACATAGAGTGTATTATTCTACCCAGAGGCAGGAGCATGACCACAGTTCTTGCCAAGAAAAAAAAAAATCTTTGTTTTAAATTGGGAATTGTATTGCCACTTACACTACTAGTTCCAAAGCTGATTGACATGATGGCACTTTGGTTGAACTCTGAGGCTCTGGAATTCAAATTTTAATTCCACTTCTTGCCTGTTATATGACACTCACTTTCTAAGTCTCAGTTTCCCCATCTGTATAATAGGGGTGATCATGGAATCCAACTTAGAGGGCTGTTGTGGGGAGTAAATGAGACAATCCATGTGAAGCATTTGATATTCTACCTATAATGAGTTAAAGACTTCATAAATAATAATTACTCCTATATCTGTCTCCAATACTGGCATTTAATACATGAAAGTTACCTCATTTTTCAGAAGTGTTTCATTATAGTTCATGAATTTGGCCTCATCAACTCTTCTCATGATGTATTCATATCTCTGATCAGGAAGAAATTGTGACCAACTAAGCTTTGAGGACATAAATGTGAAAATAATTAAATGTATTTCATCCTGATTGTGAGCATTGGCTAATGTTTGGTCACTGGTCATATATATCCTTAAATGAATTTGAACAGTACTCCAAACAAAAACAGAGATATTCCTTCCTTAATAAATACTATTTCATAAATCATTAGAAAAGTAACTTACCAAGAGTTATATAGTGAGATGGAGGAAAATTCCAGCATTTCTGATTTACTTATAAGACTTTAGATACAAATCTGAAAAAAGCATGACTTTCAAAATTCACAAGCAAAACAAAATAATGATAATACTTAGCTTTTAGAATTTAGACTCAAAAGCTTTCATACAGTTTACAATTTAAAAAATCAACACTATTGTACAGAGAGATAATATCCTTATAAAACCATAACAGTAAAATTAAATGGCCAATATAAATTCCAAGAACAGCCAAAGAGAAAATGAAATGCAATGAAAATTTGTATTATTGGGTTTTCTCATTCAGAGCAAAGCTGTTCAGTTTCTGCAATATTTGAAGCTCTGAGAAAGTTTTTCACACCACTGTTTTATCGTTGAAATATGCAAAGTGCATCTGACAAATCCTGAGGAGACTGAGAAGGCAAAAGTGAGTTTACTGTGAGATAGAATTCCCCTCCCAATCAAGTCACTAATCCTGGGGTTTTATGAAGGTTTCAGTGCCTCAAAAGGAGTTCAACATCGTGTTTCTCTGAAGTCCCTAAAGCAAGTCTGAGGTAAGTCACTGAACCGTCTGTGTGTGATTCTAGGGACAGAGCCTCTCAGAGAGCAACACAGATGTAGATAAAGAACTTTATCCCCCAGTAGAGTTTGAAAAAGAAGACCTGATGTTTGAAGACACTAAGAAGATTAAAGCTTAACTTTTTTTTTAAGCTTCAAAACAGAATCATCCAGATGGTCCTTATTTCGAGTAGAGAGTTCGTTGGTTTTAAATGTATAAGAAATCCTTCGACTCCCAGAGCGTGACTCTCACCGAACGTGACTTTTATTTTCACTTCCTGGTCTAAGCTCTTATCTGTGGCCCCCAAAGCAGAGTGAAGCCTCAAAGAAATGCCACACTGAATCGCACGTTGTCAGGAAGAAGAGATTTGGCTCCTGAAGGAAGGCTGACATGTTAAGCAGTTGTCAGCAACTGTCAGTGGGATTCAATCAGCAGCTACCAAGTTCAGGTCTGAAAAATAAACCTCATCACCACTCCCACCAATTTACTCAAAGCTTATGGTTGCTGCGGGAAGGATCGAGGAAAGGGATAATTAGGGAGTTTGGGATGGGCATGTACACACTGCTTTATTTAGAATGGATAACCAACAAGGACCTACTGTATACCACATGGAACTCTACTCAATGTTATGTGGCAAACCTGGATGGTAGGGGAGTTTGGGGGAGAATGCGGTGGTGGGGGAGAATGGATACATATGTATGCAAGACTGGGTGGTGGGGAAGAATGGATGCGTATGTATGCATGACTGAGTCCCTTCACGGTTCACCTGAAACTATCCCAACATTGTTTGTTAACTGGCCATCAGTTCAGTTCAGTTCAGTCGCTCAGTCGTGTCCGACTCTTTGTGACCCCATGAATCGCAGCACACCAGGCCTCCCTGTCCATCACCAACTCCCGGAGTTCACTCAGACTCACGTTCATCGAGTCCGTGATGCCATCCGGCCATCTCATCCTCTGTCGTCCCCTTCTCCTCCTGCCCCCAATCCCTCCCAGCATCAGAGTCTTTTCCAATGAGTCAACTCTCCGCATGAGGTGGCCAAAGTACTGGAGTTTCAGCTTTAGCATCATTCCTTCCAAAGAAATCCCAGGGCTGATCTCCTTCAGAATGGACTGGTTGGAATTGGCCATACCTCAATACAAAATCAATGTCAAAAATTTTTACTCATTGTTCTCTATGCTGATTATATAGACCAGAATGGAGGGGAATGTCTTGTTTTATTTATGTCTACACAGGACAAGGTTTAACAACCAAGCTCTCTATGCATTTGAGATGGGACTTCTACCCAAAGAAGTGATTTCAGGTACAGGAAAGAACAAAAGGAAGGTTGAATGTGGAAGAGGATTTCACCAAAATTTCATTCACTTAGGGTCTAACTGAATGGGCTTCCTCGGTGGCTCAGATAGTAAAAGATCTGCCTGCTAATGCAAGAGACACAAGAGATGCGAATTTGATCCCTCAGTTTGAAAGATCCCCTGGAGAAGGAAATGGCAACCTACTCCATTATTCTTGCCTGGAGAATTCCATGGACAGAGGAGCCTGGAAAGCTATACAGTCCGTGGAGTTGCAAACAGTGGAACGCAACTGAGCAACTAACACTTTCACTTTTACTTAGGGTCTAATTAAAGATGGTGACTGGAGATTTCCCTGGCAGTCCAGAGGTTAAAACTTTGTCATTCAGTGCAGGAGATGCAGGTTCGATCCCTGGTCAGAGAGCTAAGATGCCACATGCCTCACAGCCAAAAAAACCAAAACATTAAGCAGAAGCAGTATTGTAACAAATTCAAATTCAATAAAGACTTTAAAAATGGTCCATATTTTTTTTAAAAAATCAAACATGGTGACTATAGTTGATAACATCAATCAAACAATTTTGTTAAGACTTCATTCAGGTCTATTCTCAGAGCAGACCACCCCACATAAGACAGCCCCGTCCATCATCCTCTTCTCTTGTCCTACTTCATTTGTCTCTGTAGCACTTATCACTCTGCAAAGTTGTATCATGTAATTATTTGTCTATTGATTTTTATTTTGGTCCATTCATCAGGGTTTCACTGCTTATTGCCTCTTGTAGGCCTAATTCCAGGCACTGAGATTTCTGTACTGAGTAGAACAGACCAAGTACCTGCTGTGATGGAACTTAGATCCCAATTAGGAAAAGATTGACAATGAGTAAACAAACAAATTTGTCAGGAAATGAAATTTGCTCTAGAAAAAAAATAATGTGCTAAACAAGGAGAGGGCATGACAGCATGTAGTGAGTAGCAATTCAGACAGAATCATCAAGAGGCCTCACTGAAAAGATGGCATTTGAACAGAGCTACTGGAAGCCAGTAGAGAAGGAAATGGCAACCCTCTCCAGTATTCTTGCCTGGGAAATCCCATGGACCGAGGAGCCTGGAAGGCTACAGTCCATGGGATCACAAAGAGTCAGACACCGCTTAGTGACTAAATCACCACCACTACCACCGCCACCACTAGACGTGAGGGAGGGGGACACCATGACTCTCTGGGAGGGGAGAGAATTCCAAGCAGAGTGCAAAGGCCCTGAGGTAGGAATATGCTTAGTGTTCAAGGAGCCCAAGAAGACAGTGAGCAGGAAAGAGGAGGCAGCCAGAGGGTGATGAATGGTGAGATCAGAGAGACACAGGCATCAGATCATACAAGGACTTGGTCTTTAACTTTGAGTGAAAAGGGAAATCAATTGGTATAGGACTGCAAGATAAAATATAGGGCACACAGTAAATTTGAATTTCAGGTGGACAATGATTTTTTTTCTAGTGTAAGTATATTCCCAATATTGCATGAGTTATACTTATATTCTCAAGTATTTATAGTTTATTTAAAACTTGAATTTAATTGGTTATCCTTTATTTTTATTGGTTAAATCTGGCAACCCGATGTTGGATGGTTCTGAGCAGAGGACTGACATAGTCTGAAAAGTTTTAAACAGGATTTCTCTGGTTGCTGAGATGAAAATACACAACAGGGACAAAAGTGGAAGCAGGGGGCCTTTAAGGGGCTATTGGATAATTCGAGAAGATGAGGCTTTCCCAAGTGTCAAAGGAATGAACCAACAAGTGAATGGGTAGATGAGTGGCACTTGAGCTTAGCTAGAGGGTAGGGCAAATTGAAGGGAGCCATGGAGGTCAGGTTGGAGATGTCTAGAGGGACCAGGTCAGAGCGGGAGCTTTTTGTGTCAGGCAGGGGATTCCTGGTGGCTCAGATGGTAAAGAATCCCCCTACAATTTGGGAGACCTGGGTTCGATCCCTGGGTTGGGAAGAGTCCCTGGAGGAAGGCGTGGCAACACATTCTAGTATTCTTACCTGGAGAATCCCCATGGACAAAGCACCCTGGTGAGCTAGTTGTTGGGGTTGCAAAGAGTCAGACACGATTAGGTGACTAAGCACACAAAGGATTTCAACTTCACATTTTAAGAAATGGGAAACCCCCTAGAGGCTTTGGAATGGGTGAATGAGCTGGGTTTTAGACGGCCACACTGCTACCATTGCACTGAGGAAGGGAGAAATGTTATAGGACTCTTCCGCCTCCGGTTTAGAGATGCTGAAGGCATGAACTAGGGTGGGGCCTGTGGGGTTTCCATTCATTTAGGGACCTAGGCTCTCCCATGTTGTGTCTCTGCCATCCCTGTGTTAGTGCCAGATGCAAGATGGAAGCTGCATCACGACCACATCGAATTCCAGTCCACGAGGAGAAGGGATGGTGGAAGAACAGATGCCGAATGTCATATGGCCACAATGCAGAGGTCATTCATGGTCACCTCCACTTCACTCCAAACCAGCCCTGTGGCCACCCCAGACTCCAAGGCAGATGTGCCTCTAGCCTGGGGACTCTACTCCCTAGACCTCCCATTTCTTTGGATAAGTCCTTGACTTCAGGGTTTACCGTCTCCCTCCCCTCACAGTTCAGTTGGTAAAGAATCTGCCTGCAACGCAGGAGACCAGGGTTCGATCCCTGGGTCGGGAAAATCCCCTAGAGAAGGAAATGGCATCCCACTCCAGCATTCTTGCCTGGAGAATCCTATCGACAAAGGAGCCTGGCAGGCTATAGTCCATGGGGTCGCAAGAGTTAGACATGACTTACAGACTAAATCGCCACCATCATAGCCAGCATAGAATAATTAAGTCCACTTAGCTACACAATACTGGGCTGTAACTGAATATCAGTGCAGAACGTGGTCCTTCCTGGACAATGTGATTCCCAAGAAGCAGTTCCTTTGTATGGATGCTTCTCAACCATGCTTCATGCGCTTGTTTTGCCCAAAGTTTTCACTTTCATCCCAGGTTCAAAGGATTTGTTAACAAAATAAGCCACTCATTATATACAAAGAAATAAAACCAAATTAATTAGAGAATTACCTACAGTACTTTAAATATCCTAACATAAAAAAAAAAAAATAGAAACAGCAGAGGATACATCACCAAATTAGGTTTTTGACCAACATCCAGACTCAAACAGGACTGGGAAGTCTCGTGACACAGCACATCTGGAGTCCCAGCTGGGAAAAAGTCCCAGGCAGTGCATCGGTTCCATGGGTGAGACTTCAAAAATTGCAGTTCTGGGTTCCCACTTATAATCCCACCAACTGATATCATCATCAACCTGTGAGCAAATTGCACCTCTGGTTTCATGTTAATGCTGTGTGTTTTGTCATGGAAACTTGGAATGTTGTTAAACCTGGGGCTTGGTTGGCCAGACCCGCTCCAGGGGCTCAACAATTTCAGGATTTATCCCCTGTCTTATCTATGGTGCGGCAAGTCTGGCACTCACAGCAGGCAGTCAGGGCACTCACAGTCAGGGCAGTGTCCAGGCAGGTCAGAAGCAAGGTCAGGGACCTGCTCTGCTTTGTCTCTGAAGCCTAAACAAGACTCTTTATTTAACTTCCCTATCAGGGCTTTTCCTGCCTGTTCTAGGAGATGAAGGAGCTGAGCTTTGTCCACCCAGCAGCCATGATTGGGAGCCAGGTCATGGCCTTCCTTGGTGCACAGTAGATGCTTAATAGTTTCAACAATGAATGAATAACTGGGTGAAGGGGTGGATGCGTGGATGAATGGACTGATGGATTGACTGATCAATAGATAAATGGATGGAATCAATCCTCTTCACAGTCTAACACTCTTTCCTATAGGCTAGGCCAGAGGATCACACCTGTTCCAAAGCAGGCCGTCCGTCAGCAGGAACATTCTGGGGACTGACCAGCAAGAAGCAGCACCTACGTGGAGAAAGCATGGCTGAGAATAGCACTTTATTTAATATCCTTATTCTCTGTTTTCTTTGCTGTGCTGAGTCTTGCTAGAAAGATGACTCTGACCATGATCTCTCTAAAATCTGAAAGTTTCCCCCAAATCCCCATCTCTGAAGTTTCTGCAGCCTGATGTTGGCTATATTGCTGGGATTTAAGTCAAAGCAGGAGAACAAGTGTCGGTGTGTGCTCCAGGGTTGTAGCAGGTGTCTCTCTGCAAGGGCAGGCCCTGGAGAGGGGCAGGTCTTCATATCTGCTGGCACCGCTGGGACTCAGCCCTGACCAGGCAGCAAGTCGGTCCCAGCAGACAGGAGAAGAGGAACATTCTATGGACCACACACTAGGATGCTCCAGTCGGCAGCTAGAGCAAGCCAGCCTGCAATCTCACAGCAGCCCCGGCTCCATGAACAAGTTAGATGCTTCAGTTTCCCCTCGCATATAAGAGGGAAGTGAAACTGTTAGTCACTTAGTCGTGTCCAGCTTTTTGCAACCCCACGGACTATAGCCCACAAATCTCCTCTGTCCTTGGGATTAATTAGTGGGCTTCCCTCATAACTCAGTTGGTAAAGAATCTGCCTGCAATGCAGGAGACCCAGGTTTGATTCCTGGGTCAGGAAGATCCCCTGGAGAAGGAAATGGCAACCCACTCCGGTATTCTTGCCTGGAGAATCCCATGGACAGAGGGACCTGGCAAGCTATAGTCCATGTGGTCACAAGAGTCAGACATGACTTAGTGACTAAACCACCACCACAGACAGATTAAGGAGATTCCCATGGGATTAAGGAGATTTCCCATGGAATCAAGGAGAATCCCATGGACAGAGGATCTCGGCAGGCTGAAGTCCATGGGATCATAAAGTGTCGGACACGACTAAGTGACTAACGCTAGAAGGTCAGGTACCAATTCATCACATCAGGTTGCTTTGAGGAAAATGAATTTGTAAGTAAAAGCTGTGTCGGCATCATCTAAAGCAGACATTGGACTTGTATGGCTCTTCCCAGGCTGCTGCCGAGGTCATTCCTCAGCCTTTGGTTCTCTCTCTACAACCCCACCATTTACATCACTAGTCTTTCAAAACAGCTCAGGTGCCTGAAGAAAAATAATCTCCCTTTCTGAGTTACCATCCGAAGAAGTTCCTGGAACGTGCAGCGTGAGGCAGGACCATGAAACAGCTTTAAAATCATGGGTCTGCATTCTTGGTGGTGTCCTCTGACAAAATTTTTAAAAACCTCCTTCTTACAAGAGGACTTATCCTAGTCAGCAGGTTAGATGCCTAAGGAATAAAGGAGACACTTTTCCATGAAAATACTCTTGTCCTCCTGAGTAACTCCCTCCAGGGTGGAGATCAAGCTCCAAAGGGTTACAAAGTGAAGGTAGGCTCACCTTGCACTTGGGCTCACTCTTCTCTCTGCCCTGAGTTGAAAGGGAAGGACTGAGGGTTATTTATTTATTTTTTTAGACTATTTCTGAAATCTGGTGATTACACCAGGGTGTGGCAAAGGTCATAGTGAAGATGGACTCGATAGACTCGATAGGATGCCTTGCCTTTGGCCAGACGCTTGAGACAGAGAGACAGACAGACAGACAGACAGAGAATCCCTCAAGCAGAGTAACAGAGAGCTTTCATCCAGCCAGCCATCCCAGATCTGTCAGAAGTTATTCCTCTGCCAGTCTAAGGTGAACTGGTTGTTCATCTGACTGATTTCCAGTGAATTAACAGGCGCTTTCCATTCAAACCCCTGTGCATTACCCTGGCCTCCTGTCCCATCCAAGTCCAAGCACAGATCCTACTGTGGGACGAATGCCTCTTCACTTCCCTCATGCAACAGACTGTGAGTCCCTCAAGGGCAGGCCCCCTCCCCACCCACCCCCACC
>SJYQ01104683.1:114466-168754 GCA_006410935.1 Redunca redunca | reverse complement strand
CCCTCTGATGATTAGGGTGACCTTAAAATTTGTCATTTAACCCAGGAAACACTGACGGTGGGAGTGGGGCTAACCTGATGGAAGAGTTGGAAAAACAGCATAAACCAGAACTGTCTTGAGCACCAGGAGTCATGATCACTCTATTTGTAGTGGGTGAGTGAGTGAGTGAAAGTCACTAAGTCGTGTCCGACTCTTTGCGACCCCATAGACTATATAGTTCATGGAATTCTCCAGGCCAGAATACTGGAGTGGGTAGCTTTTCCCTTCTCCAGGGGATCTTCCCAACCCAGGGATTGAACCCAGGTCTCCTGCATTGCAGGCAGATTCTTTACCAGCTGAGCCACAATTACTAAATTCACTTAAAGAACGTTCATTCAAAAAATTAATAAAATAATAATTTTTTAAAATTTTGTTTAAAACTAGGGAATTCCCTGGTGGTTTCCCTAATTTTGATTTAAAATTAAGAAGAAAAAAAAATCCCTGGTGGTTTCGGACTTCCCTGATAGTTCAGTTGGTAAAGAATCCGCCTGCAATGCAGGAGACCCGGGTTCGATTCCTTGGCCAGGAAGATCCACTGGAGAAGGGATAGGCTACCCACTCCAGTGTTCTTGGGCTTCCCTGTGGCTCAGCTGGTAAAGAATTTGCCCACAATGAGGGAGACCTGGGTTCGATCCCTGGGTTGGTAAGATCCCCTGGAGAAGGGAAAGGCTACTCACCTCACTCCAGTATTCTGGCCTGGAGAATTCCATGGACTATATAGTCCATGGGGTTGCAAAGAGTTGGATACAACTGAGTGACTTGGACTTCACTGCACTTGTGATTTCAATGGTTAGGACTCTGCTCCCTCACTGCCAAAGGCCAGGTTTCGATCTCTGGTTGGGGAACTAAGATACCACAAGCCAAATGGCATGGCTAAAAAAAAAAAAAGAAAAAGAAAGTAAAAATTTAGAAAGGAAAACAGAGGACTTCCCTGTGGTACAGTTAATGAGAGTCTGTCTGTATATGCAGGGGGCACAGTTTCAACCCCTGGTTTAGGAATATTCAAAGGTCCCTTATGCAAAAGAAGCCCAAGCACTGCAACTAGAGAGCAGAGAGTAGTCCTCACTCTCTGCATCTAGAGAAAGCCCATGCACAGCTACAAAGACTCAGCACAGCCAAAAACAGATCAATTATTTTTTTAAGTAAAATAAAACTTTGACGGGATTGGCCCATTTCCTGTCAATTGTATGGTTTGGGTGTCTCTCAGTTGAGACAGGGCTTTCCATGACAAACCTGGGTAATAGGAATCACCCTGCTGAGTGCCCAAAGTACACAGATAGTTGGTATAGCGCCCAGCACAGACCAAGCCCTCATAATACCTGCTTCCCTGCTGAAGCAAATTAACATACTTGGTTAACTCTTTCATGTGGTTGAGGTCGAAGATGGTGTCGTGGGTTGAACTGTGTCTCCTAAAAAGATAAGTTCAAGTCCTAACTCCCTTTAACTGGGAAAATGACTTTATTTGGAAATAGGATAATAGGGTCTTTGAGGAAGTACTTAAGGTGAGATGAGATTATATCGGATTAGGGTGGAGCTCGAATCCAATGACTGACATCCATATAAGAAGAGGGAAATTTGGACCCTGACATTGACCCAGAGGAAAAATCTATGTGAAGACCGAAGCAGAGGTTGGAATAATGTATCTATTGATGCAAGCCAAAGAATGCAGATGATGGCCAGCAACCAGCAGAAGTTAGGAGAGAGGCACGGATCAGATTATTCCCCAGACTTTCTAATAGAAACCAACAAGATGATGACATCTTCATTTTTTATTTCCCACCTCCAAATTTTGAAAGAATAGGTTTCTATTGTTGTAAACCACCCAGCTTGTGGCAATTTTTGCCCTAGGAAACTAATACAGATGGCACATGTTCCTTGTGAATGAGAATAAAAATGGTAGTATGCACATCACCTGGCAGGAACAATTCTTCACTCTCACCACTGCCGGCCTCTGCAGCCTCCTTTCCAGCTACACTCCTCTGGGCTGCATCTGCTCCAGCCACGTGGACTTATTCATGGTTCAAGAACATGCTTTGCCATCTCTTAATTCTGTGCCTTTGCACATGCTGATCCCTTTGCACTTGTCTTTCAGATTCTTGGTTGGTAGCTAACTCTGAAATGGAGCAGGATCCTATGGTCCTTCCCCGGCCATGTCCTCCACCTGCCTTTTGTCTGTGGAAAAACTTTAACCAAAGAATAAGTTTCATCAGAGAAGTAAGAAAATATAAGAGCAAAGGAAGACAGTCAAACAGGACAAAACAATAATAGTTTAGTCAGTAAGCAAAGTCAAGGACCTTTAGCTCCTTCTCAAGGGCTATGATAATATTCTGATAATATCTGAGCTCTATAGATACTGAATATTTGAGTTCTGTAGATACTGAAACCCCCACCAGGTGGAAGAAATTAACTAACTACATGATGCCCAGACTGAAGCCGTGACATAAGCAGCCACAATTCCCAGAACTGGCCTCAAGAAAGTAGGAGCAAACTTACCCTGGAACTGAAAATTAACTATACATAAAGCAATCAAGAGGATGCTGGTCAGACCACCACATGAACAATTTCAAGATGACTGTCAGAACTGACTGTATCGTTTCTGCATGGAGCCACCTCCTTCTGTCTATAAAAGCTCTTGCCCCCAATGTCATTGGGGAAAGTCAGCCTTTGGACAGGTCTCTACCCTCCATCCCCACCCTCGGTTGCCTGCATCCAAAACAAAGCAAACTTTCTTTTCCACAAACTTGCTTCTTTATTAGCTTTGGAGCTGCAAGCAGACAGACCCCACTTTTGGTTACAGCTCCCCAGAAACCATCTAAAAGCCTCTCAGGGGGCAGTTACAGCTCCCTCTGTGAAGTCTGCAGAATGTCCTCCTTTCTCTCCTGGTGTGCTTTGTCACAATCTCTATTCTTGAGTGCTGAGTGTTTCCAGGACCTGTGCCCTCCTCCTCTCTGAATCTGGGGTGCCTAGCAGGGTGCTAGGCACAAACTAGAGACACCATAAAAATTCAAATGATAGAAAGCCCAGAGTGCCATTTTTTGAGGGAAGCTAAGGCTAGCAAGGTAGGTTTGAGCCAGATTGGGAAGGGTCCGAGACGCCATGAAGAGAAGCTTGGACCTGCTCTGGCAGACTTCGAAGAGCCTGTGTAAGTTTCTTATCTGTGGCCTTAAAAGACATGTGCTTGGAACAATGGGCCCTACAGTAGTGGAGGCACCCACAAGCTCAGCTGAGAGGTACTTGTCTGTCCAGGTGAGAGGAGGCAAGCGAATGAACTAGGGTGGAGGTGGTCCAGACTGACCCTGGAGGTGTGTCTAAGATCCAATCAGGAGTCTTCATGGCCAAATTGTTGGGCAAAATAATGGACAGAAGCAACCCCAGAGAAGTCTGTGGTTTCTGGTCTATGAATATAGTAGGTGATAGTGTCATTTATCTGAGGGGATCACTCAGAAGACGAGCATGTTTGGGGGACAGACTAAGGGCGTCCAGAAAGTGAATTCTGTTTTGGACATGCCTGGAGATTTCCAGAAGGATGTTGTATAAGTGATTCTGGAGCGGAAGGAGAGAGCTGGCTGGGGATATTGGGGTGGGTCAAAAAGTTCCTTTGGGTTTCTCCGTAATCCAGTACAGAAAAACCAGAATGAACTTTTTGGCCAGCCCAATACAACAGTGGGAGGTGTCAAGAGGTACAGCTAGGAAATGGCAGAAAGGGTGGATGAGGTCCTCCAAGGAGGGTGTACACTGCAAAGGCAAAGTCGGCTGTCAACAGACCCCTGAAGACACCATAGCAAGCCAGAGCCCGTCTGTAAGGCGCTTTCTGCATGCCCTTGCTCTGAACCAGCACTGAAGCAGCCCTGTCATCGTTCTGTGTGTGTCTGTCCCCAGGGCCCTCTGGGCTGCCTCAGGGACAGTGCTCCTATGAGGAACCAGTTTTTCAGTCTGCCGTCTCTACAAATTATTTTCCCATTTGCTAATAATATTCAGGCACGAAAAACTCTGGCTCACTAGCTTGGGGTTTCATGTGATGAAAATCCATATTCACCTTGAAAGAGAGTGTTTCAGACCACAGATCTTTATTTGATCACACTCCATTATGCCCTCAGCACCTTCTCCGCTATGAGAAGAAAGGCTCAGCCCAAGGTTTTGGAGACCATTGTTCAGGGTCCTTCAGTCCCTGGAACACAGTAACCACAAGAAGAGACAGATTAAAAATGGATGAATATGCTGTACTGGATGTCTTGCAGTCAAGGATATTTATGAAGAGAAAAGAGCAAAGTGGAGGGGAGGTGTCATTGCTAATGTTTTTCTTTATAATTATTAAGTGGGGAAAATTGGTGAAGAAATTGAAGGAAAGGACAGGGTGACTGAAACAAAATTAAAGACTTGATTTAAGAAGCAAGGCAAACAGAGATGAGATGGTGCAGACAAATGGTCTTTTTAGGCTTGTGTCATGTGGAAGACAGCACACAATAAACCATGGAGGATATCAGGGTAAAAAGCAAAAAACGCTTCCACACAAGCAGCTTCGCCCAAAGCCTGGCCAGCCCTGATTTGAATGATGAGGCTGTTTGGACTAGCCAGAGGCCAGTAGCAGAGACTTAGATAACAGAACAAAAAAGTCTCAGCTTATCTACCATCCCTACAGAAAAGAGGAGGCTTCCTGTACATTTTAAGTTTTTGTGGCCATGGAAAATTTTGTGCAGGTGCTGTGCTGTGACTGGGGATTCCCTGTTGACTTAATAAAGAATCTGCCCGCAATGCACAAGACCCAGGTTCGATCCTGAGTCAGGAAGATCCCCTGATGAAGGGGATGGCAACCCCCTCCAGTATTCTTGCCTGGAGAATTCCATGGACAGAAGAGCCTGGTGAGCTACAGTCTGTGGGGTCACAGAGAGTTGGATATGACTGAATGACTAACATTTTCACTTTCTGTATTGTGGTTACCACCAAAAGAAATGTTTGTTTCCTAGTAAAAAAAATGAATTAAAATGCCAATAAAAAACAAAACAAACTCATCCCCCCACCTCCAAACACACACACACACACACACACACACACACACACACGCACACACACGCTGAGCCCTGAAACAAACCAATATTTTTAAGTTCTTGTAAGATCAATAGACATCCCCCCTCCAAAACAAAAAGGAATGTGTAGTGAATTAAAAGCAAATCTACATACTTTCTAAAACTACTGAACTATCATAAACTCAGAATATGAAAACGTTTTTCAAAGCAGGCCTGAAGCAAAGATTGCATTTGGTTTGAGACATGCTTCATAAAATATACCATACTCCTATGCTTTTGTGAGCAGACAACTAAAATTTTGTTGATTAAATCCCAATAGAAACCAGAATATATGCATCTAGGATGAGGAATTGGTTGAGTTTTACAACTTGCATTTTCTCTGAAACAGATGGGCTTTTGGAAAATTAGCTCAGTGGGTAGAGCTTACAGAGCCACAGAGCCAAGATTAGAGCTCTGATGGCTTCCAGAGCCGAGTGGTCACTGCTTTGTTTGGGACCTTGAACCAAAAGACCACTAGGGACACGAAGACTGTGTTCCCTGTGAGGTGGAGCTGATAGGAATGTCCTTTTTCAAAGCACGTAATCCATCCCACAGCACAGAGCCTGCTGGGTTTCCCAGCAGCACAGAAGTTTGTGATGTTCACCGTTCATCAGAATCACCCAGGGGAGCTTTGTAAATCTATCGACACTCAGGCCTCACCCAGAGTTCCAGACCCAGTGACTGGAGGCAGTTATGCTAACCGGGAGACTGTGGTTCCCATGTGCATCACCACCAGAGCCCTGCCTTTGCCCATCCGAGCTGGTGGTTGAGTCCCCTCCTTCCATTCCATTTCTTCCTGGGTCAGGGATCGCCATCACTACCCCTGCTCCACCAAGCGTCTACAGATGGTGTGAACGCCTAGTCACACCAAAAGCTAAAGAGAGACAGGCACTGTCTCTAAGCAAACAGTGATATGATCTGATCTGTTAGGAACCTGACCATGCAGGCAGGATGGCAGAATGACTGAAGAGGGAACCTGGGGGTAAGGAGTCCAGTGGGCACAGGACCAAAGTCGGCTCTCAGGGCCACGGGGGCTGGGGCCGGGCAGGGACTGGAAGCACATGGGAGCGAGTCTGAGATTAAACCAAGAAATGTATTGAGTATTAGAAAGGGGAAAGGACAAGGAAAGAGTAGAGAGCAAAAATACAAAATGGGAAAATAAGGTTAAGAGTGACAAGATTAACTAAGAAGACCAGCTGACTGGGGGAAAGAGAAAGAGCATCCTTCTGCCTGGAGGGTTTGCCCTCCCTTCTCATCCACAGTCCTGGAAGAGCTGCCATTAGACCCAGTGGTCTGGACTCCTATTGCAATAATCTGCATTTGTGTCTAAACCCTGCGCTGCTGAGGAGCAGAAACTGGTGGTGTTCATCTTTTTTTTAGTCTCAGTACCCAGCACGTATGCACAAAATAGACACGCAACACGTTTTTGCTACAAAGATGAGTGACATAATGGAATTGGGAACAACCTCACTGGGAAATCTCACTGTTGTCAAGCCAGCTTTATGACAAAGACTTTCACATAAACAGGAGCCAAAATGCCTTATTCACCTGGGCTGCAAATGGCTTACATGACACAATGATTCCAGTGACTTCCTTGGGGAGGAAGTGTTAATGAGGAAAGGTTTTCCGGCGTCAGGCATCATGTGTTGGTGCAGTGTGAGTTCTCCAGGGCAGGCAGTCTCTGACAAAAGCTCTTGTCCCTGGGAGGTGCCGTCTTCCTGGATGTTGGGGGGTGGAAGGGCTGAGACAGAGCCTGGCCTGTCATGTCTTTGTCACCGACATGGTGGAGGTGGGTGTGGGGTGGGGGAGGTGGCAGGGCAAGAAGTGAACTTGACCAGTGTATCCCGGGGAAACGGGGTTACGCCCATTAAGCTCAACCACACAGAAAACTCTCTGGAGGCATGACTACGGTGCTGATAGCTCCAGAAGCAGTAATTTCCAAGTGCACAGGGAAACAGATTCTATGGTTCTGTCAGAACTGCCAGTCTTTGCTTTCAGATCTCCCTGCAACACTCGTTTCTTTTCCCCAAGCTCCCTGAAATGACACACTGAATATGGCTAATTAATCAGTCAATCAATAGCCAGTGATATTCAGACAGCTGCTAGATGCCCACTAGACAGGAATCTACCAGTATGCAAACTGGGGAGGGGGGCAGGTCATCCAGACCAGGGGACGATTGACCCCAGATGTGCCTGGGGCAGCATTTAACCAGACACTCCATCCCCACCCTCCACACAGACACTTTCTAAGTAGCTTGATCCCTCCTGTACCAAGAAATTGATCATGTCAGTTACAGTTCTATTTTTCAAATAAAATCTCCCTGTCTGTCTTTTTATTGTGAGGGAGTTCTCTCTTCTCACCATCATCAACCCACACCATCTCCCGTGGGGGACAGGACCTCATTGCCAATTAGAAGCATAAGAGGCAGACTTCTCTGTCTTCAGTGCTGTGAAGGCTTCATTTTCACATTTCTCTTTGGCTGGAAGTGTTAACTCGCAGTTTCCAGAAGTTCAGAGTGGGTTTTCCTTTCCATCTCTATGAAAATCAGTATAAGTCTGGACTCGTTTTCCCTGCCCTGAAGATTTTCCTTTTCCATTTCTTATTTCCTTCATGCTAGAAGTTAGCAAAAATTCCATGCTTGGTAGTGTCTATGGACGACACTATTGTCGACAGCTTGGGAGGGTAAAACAGAAAGAAAGAGGAAGAAGAGAAATAGAGAACAGACCAACAGGAAGAAGGACTCAAGGCCAGAGGGAGCTGTTGAAATGCTTTTGGAAACAGCCTACTGCCTCCTGTTGTTTGCTACGGGCTTTTGTTTTCAATGTCTTGAACTCAGTCGCCACTTGATTTATTCGGCTCTCCAAGCCTGATTTTGCTTTCAAGTTACCTGATACATGTCGAAGCACACTCTCTACCGATACATCCATTGTGGAAATGAAACCATCTTATAAGAAAGCACTACTAAAATGGAAGGGGAGAGTATAAACTATGAGACAGGAAGATATTAACATATAAATATTCAGAGCCTTATTCTCTACCCCACTTGAAAGAGTTCTGGGCTTTTTTTATGTGCATGCTGCTGCTGCTAAGTCGCTTCAGTCGTGTCCGACTCTGTGCGACCCCATAGACGGCAGCCCACCAGGCTCCCCCGTCCCTGGGATTCTCCAGGCAAGAAACACTGGAGTGGGTTGTCATTTCCTTCTCCAATGCATGAAAGTGAAAAGGGAAAGTGAAGTCGCTCAGTCGGGGCCGACTCTTAGCGACCCCATGGACTGTAGCCCACTGGGCTCCTCCGTCCATGGGATTTTCCAGGCAAGAGTACTGGAGTGGGGTGCCACTGTGTGCATAGCAGAGGCCACTGGAAAAGAACCTCCAAGCCTGATGAGATTTGTTTTAGAGAGAGCAGAGAATAGACTTTTTTGGCTTTGTTTTTGGCTGTACTGAGTCTCTGTTGCTGCATGCGGGGCTCCTTTCTCTAGCTGCCTGCTGCGGAGGAGTGGGGGGCTCTTCACTGTGCCGCTCAGGCTGCTCATTGTGGCTGCTTCTCTTGTTGTGGAACACGGGCTCTAGGGCACACAGGCTTAGTGACTGCAGCTCTTGGGTTCTGGAGCATGGGCTCAGTAGTTGTGGCACATGGGCTTGGTTGCTCTGAGGCATGTGGGATCCTCCCAGACCAGGGATCAAACCCATGTCTCCTACATTGGAGGCGGATTCTCACCCACCGTGCCACCAGGAAAGTCTTCATTTCTTCCTTGTTTATAAATATTGTTTTTTTAAAAAGCCGTTATTTTTTAAATTTGTTACAAAATTGTTTCTATTTTATGTTTTAGTTTTTTGGCCAAGAAATATGTGGGATCTTAACTTCCGAACCAGGGTTCGAACCCTCACCCACTGCACTGGAAGGCAAAGTCTTAACAATTGGACCACCAGGGAAGTTTTGAGAATAACTATTTAAAGCACAAAGCAGTTAGGGCCCTAACCAGTAGTTAGTAGCGCAACTAGGGGGAAGAGAGAGACTGGGAGGAAGTGCTGTATTGAGGGGGTGGAGAAAAAGACAATGTTTAGAAATTTTCTTTGCATTATGATAATTATCTGCCTTCATCATTTTCTCAAAAATGTAGTGGAGATTGCAGTTACTTAAGTGTTTTGGGGTAATACTCAGATTTTACTCCGCTTAGAAAGGCTCCATGTGGCAGCTTTGGTCACAGAGAGATGTGACCAACAGCGTTGCAGAAACTAAGTCTGAGTAAGAGCTGGAGAGGAAAATGGTGGGTAGAGAGTGTTGTTCAGGGAAAAAAAAAAGAAGTGAGGGAAATAAGACTGTCATAATGGTATGTAGATGTTAGACTCCATTTTTCTACCAGATAGGCCTTAAATACTAAACTAGCATTTATAAAGTGATGATAATCATGAAGAGCCCCAGGGCCTCAGACCTCCTCTCTGTAAAACAACCTCCTTCTTGTTACTAAATGCTAAAAGTTAGTTTGCAGTTTCCTCTGTAGTCAAAGCAGCAGTCCCTCCCACCATTACAGGCTAATTAGAGATACCATAGCAATGANGCAGCTCTTGGGTTCTGGAGCATGGGCTCAGTAGTTGTGGCACATGGGCTTGGTTGCTCTGAGGCATGTGGGATCCTCCCAGACCAGGGATCAAACCCATGTCTCCTACATTGGAGGCGGATTCTCACCCACCGTGCCACCAGGAAAGTCTTCATTTCTTCCTTGTTTATAAATATTGTTTTTTTAAAAAGCCGTTATTTTTTAAATTTGTTACAAAATTGTTTCTATTTTATGTTTTAGTTTTTTGGCCAAGAAATATGTGGGATCTTAACTTCCGAACCAGGGTTTGAACCCTCACCCACTGCACTGGAAGGCAAAGTCTTAACAGTTGGACCACCAGGGAAGTTTTGAGAATAACTATTTAAAGCACAAAGCAGTTAGGGCCCTAACCAGTAGTTAGTAGCACAACTAGGGGGAAGAGAGAGACTGGGAGGAAGTGCTGTATTGAGGGGGTGGAGAAAAAGACAATGTTTAGAAATTTTCTTTGCATTATGATAATTATCTGCTTTCATCATTTTCTCAAAAATGTAGTGGAGATTGCAGTTACTTAAGTGTTTTGGGGTAATACTCAGATTTTACTCCGCTTAGAAAGGCTCCATGTGGCAGCTTTGGTCACAGAGAGATGTGACCAACAGCGTTGCAGAAACTAAGTCTGAGTAAGAGCTGGAGAGGAAAATGGTGGGTAGAGAGTGTTGTTCAGGGAAAAAAAAAGAAGTGAGGGAAATAAGACTGTCATAATGGTATGTAGATGTTAGACTCCATTTTTCTACCAGATAGGCCTTAAATACTAAACTAGCATTTATAAAGTGATGATAATCATGAAGAGCCCCAGGGCCTCAGACCTCCTCTCTGTAAAACAACCTCCTTCTTGTTACTAAATGCTAAAAGTTAGTTTGCAGTTTCCTCTGTAGTCAAAGCAGCAGTCCCTCCCACCATTACAGGCTAATTAGAGATACCATAGCAATGAGGTCAGGACTGGGCTCCCGGAAAGGCTATTAACCACTTCACAGGAGATGAGGGACCTGCTCTCTGCCCTCTGTTGGCAGTTTCCCTGGAAGTATCCATCCTCTTGGGGGTTAAAGGGAACTACGGGAGACCAGGCTTTATGAAAAATGATTAACAAATTACCATAGGTGAGAAGTCCCTTCATAACAAAAAACAGTGATCATTTCCCCAAAAATAGCCATTCAGGATATTTCAGAAAAGACAGTTTCTAGAAAGGTGGGCAGAGATGCTCCCTGACCTTGACCTCACAGCTCCAATCTTGTATTTTTTTTTTAATTCTGTTTTTTTAAATTATCTTCCCTTGTAGCTCAAACAGGAAAGAGTTTGCCTGCAATGTGGGAGACCTGGGTTTGATCCCTGTGTTGGGACGATCTTCTGGAGAAGGAAATGGCAACCCAATCCAGTATTTTTGCCTGGAAGATTCCATGGACGGAGGAGCCTGGCTGGCTCCAGTCCATGGGGCCACAAAGAACTGGACACAACTGAGCGACTAACACATTTTTTCAATTAATTAGTTAACTTGTCTGTGCTGGGTCTTGGTTGTAGCATGTGGGGTCTAGTTCCCTGACCAGAAATAGAATCTGGAACCCCTGCACTGGGGGCACAGAGTCTTAGCATCTGGACCACCACGGAAGACCCACCAACTTCCTAGTTTTGAAAGCTGCACACCTAGGGCTGTACTTGGCCGCACAAGGGCCAAAAAGCCTGCCCCACCCCTCCCCAGGCAGAGAGCAGTGGAAACGCCAGGTTAGGTGGAGGGCTTTACCCAGAACATGCAGGCTCCAACTCTCACCCCCCACACAAACTCCCGCCTCACTGCTTCAAGAAGGAGGTGGCAACTCTTCCACTCTACTGGGTGTCGTTTTGTCAAAACAGCCACGATGGTCCTGCGTGCTTGCTTAGACACTCAGTCATGTCTGACTCTTTGCAACCCCATGGACTGTATAGCCTACCAGGCTCCTCTGTCCATGGGATTCTCTAGGCAAGAATACTGGAGAGGGTTGCCATTCCTTTCTCCAGGGAATCTTCTTGACCCAGGGATCAAATCCAGGTCTCTTGCATTGCAGGCAGATTCTTTACCATCTGAGCCACCAGAGAAGCCACAGTGGCCCTACTCCCCATCTAATCTCAGCCCCAAGAATGATACAGGGAACTTTAAATCTTCCCTGAGGTGCAGTATCAAGTCTAGTAGGCCAGTATTCAAAACTATGAATCACTATGATCTCTGTTAAACACTGTGGAAAAAGATACATAAATAAAAGATACGAAACATAAGCCGTGTCTCCATTAGCGCTCTTCCTACTTTCTCCATCAGATAAAACTTTTCTATTCTCCCAATTTTCAGCTGCCATCATTTGTAACTTTAACGATCAGAAAATCTTTCTTTTAATTATGAAAATAATTACAAGTCCTTGCTCTGCCCCTGATTACTCTGGAAGAATAACCCTCTCCAAGCCTTGGTTTTCCCATCTACAAAATGAGAAGGCTGTGTATAGCTTGCCAGCTAAGGTCCCATTCAGCACCAATATTCTGGAAATCTGTCAGAAATGTGATTATAAGTTATACTAATTTAGCCACAAGAGAGTATAGTCCTTACAAACCTGAAGTTCCAATTATTTGTATCTAACTTGACAGAACAAAATTAAACTTGGCTTGCCATGGGGAAAAACCATCATCTATACTAATTCTATTTTCTCTTTTGGAGGACTTAATGGTCCATTCATTTATCAGATTTTGGTAAGGGCTTATTCAGTTCACTTCAGTTTAGTCCCTCAGTCATGTCCGACTCTTTGCGGCCCAATGGACTACAGCACACCAGGCTTCCCTGTCCATCACCAGCTCCCGGAGCCTACTCAAACTCATGTACATTGCATCAGTGATGCCATCCAACCACCTCATCCTCTGTTGTCCCCTTCTCCTCCTGCCTTCAATCTCTCCCAGCATCAGGGTCTTTTCCAATGAGTCGGTTCTTCACATCAGGTGAACAAAGTATTGGAGTTTCAGCTTCAGCATCAGTCCTTGCAATGAATATTCAGGACTAATTTCCTTTAGGATAGACGGGTTGAAACTCTCTGCAGTCCAAGGGACTCCCAAGAGTCTTCTCCAACACCACAATTCAAAAGCATCAATTCTTTGGCACTCAGCTTTCCTTATGATCCAACTCTCACATCCATACATGACTACTGGAAAAACTACAGCTTTGACTAGACGGACCTTTGTTGGTAATGTTTTTTAATATGCTGTCTAGGTTGGTCATGGCTTTTCTCCCAAGGAGAAAGCGTCTTTTAATTTCACGGCTACAGTCACCATCTGTAGTGATTTTGAAGCCCCCCAAAATAAAGTCTGTCACTCTTTCCATTGTTTCCCCATCTATTTGCCATGAAGTGATGCGACCGGATGCCATGATCTTAGTTTTCTAACTGTTGAGCTTTAAGCCAACTTTTTCCACTATCCTCTTTCACGTTTATCAAGAGACTCTTTATGTGCCAGGAACTCTGCCAACCACTGTTATCATCTTCACAACACATGCCCATGTTTCTAGGATTGGTGCATTAGTTGAGGTAAAGCTAGCTGCTACAACAGATAAACCCACAGCTATCAGTGGCTTGCGACATGATGTTTATTTCTCACTCACTTGAAGTCCCAAATGGGTGTTCCTAACTGGGGTAGAGGGAAATGTTCTTTCAAGTAATGATTCTGGGGCTAAGGCTCCTCAATCTTGGGTCTCTGCTACCTTCAAAACATGGCTTATTATTCACAGTTCTCAACTACCTTGATCTGGCAGAGGGGTGAAAAGCATGGAGGCTTTCTTAAGGGCTACGCTGTAAATGGTCCTCATAATTCCTGCTTGTATTCCTTTGATTCTCCTCAGTCTCGTGATCTGCATCACTCCAGCGGGGAGGTTGTTTGCCCAGGAGGAAGAGGAACAGCTTGCTCATCACCTGTTAGTCTTTGTCTCAACAGGCATTAGTCCCATTTTGAAGATGAGAAAACTAAGGCTCAGTGAGCAAGTGGCTTCAATTTTTAAACCCTAAACCCTTGACTGCAACACAAATGCCACATTCACATAAACGCAAGGGGACTATACTTGTGAATGCTGTGATAGTGAAACCAGAAAGAGAAATTGATAAAGCAGCTTGGTGGGGAGGGAGATTAATCTTGCCTATTGGAGGACATGGGGGCTTTCCAGGCGGCTCAGGTAGGAAAGAATCCACCTGCCAATGCAGGAGACACAATTTCTATCCCTGAGTCAGGAAGATCCCCTGGAGGAGGAAATGGCAACCCACTGCACTATTCTTGCCTGGAAAAATCCCATGGACAGAGGAGCTTGGCAGGCTATCATCCATGGGATCGCAAAGAGTCGGACACAACTGAACAACTTAGAACAGCGTTGGAGGATGTGAGGGTCAGAGGATCAGAGAAGTTATTAATAGTAAAGCAGCCAACCAGGCATTGGCTAAGCTGGGACTACAAGCCCAAGTCCTCTTTCTGCTACGCGGCCAGATTGCCTCACATTCCATCTTGAATGACAGAAAGGTGTTTGCAGGCCCACAAGAAGAGGCAGGGCACTGCAGGCAGATAGAATGGCATGGATAAAAGTCTGCAGGCAAGATAAAGCCTCCAGAGACAGACCTAGTTATTTCATGTGGTCAGTTGTCTATTACTAAGGCAATCAAACTGTCTATAGCCCCAAAGTAGATGACGTCTGTGGAATATTATTTCTTGGATAGCCCAATTGTTATATTGTCTGTCATTTTTTTATGCATAAAATTGAACTTTATGGTTCTGTGATAATAAAATCCTTTCATTTATACTGTGTCCCGACCCACTAAGCTTTCACTAAGATGTACTCTTTTATGTTACAGCTATATACTTGTATTAAAGCAGTTACAGATCCATCTAATTCCACATTCAAATAACTGCCCTGATCAATTTTTATTTTCCACCCTTTTCCTTTTGATCCATTATCTCATTTCTCCAAATGACTCTACGATCATTTGCAATGCCTGGCATTTTGTTCTATGTATAGGTGCTGACCTATACATTTAATAGTTGTGCAAATCAGCCTGGCTTAATCTGTGCTATTCATCATTATTTGCAGCCTGATTAAAGTCATGAATCCCTGAAGTATAACTATGTTTTCAAGATTGTCATCTAAATTATGTAAATAACAAGCCCCATAATTAGCACTCTTCTGATGAGCTTCCGTTCAGGTTCAAAGTGTGTTCATCTATATTTATCACGTTCAAGGTGTGCCTGTCTCCCAGACAGCAAGCCCGTGCAGGAGGTGAGCCTCTCAGGTAAGAGTGATGTCAGCACCCTGACCAATACAGCCTGCCCACCATCCCTTCTCTTCATGTCAACTCACACGCTTGCCAGTCCTCAAGGCTGGAGATTCTTTAAGGCGTGAAAATAGCTGAATCCTTATTTCTCTTAACAATTTTTCAGGATCTTAAGGCTGACCACCATGTTTCTTTCGCCATATTGTTTCTAACAGGGATAGCTTTTCAGATCCTTCTAGAGAAATTCTTTGTATTTTTCACCTTCACTCGGAGATAAGAACACCAAGCAACTTCCCTTTAACAATCAGGGGTTCTTGGCGCTTCCCTGGTGGTTCAGTGGTAAAGAATCCTCCTGCCAGTGCAGGGGGCAGGGGTTTGATCCCTGATCCTGGAAGATCCCACATGCCAAGGAGCCACTAAGTCCATAAGCCATAACTGTTGAGCCTGTGCTCAAGAGCCTAGGAGCCACAACTGTTGAGTTCATGTGCTGCGATGACTGAAGCCCCAGTGCCCTAGAGCCAGTGCGGCAACAAGAGAAGCCATCTCAATGTGAGGCCCACACACTGCAGCCAGAGAGTAGCCCCCACTCACCACAACCAGAGAAAAGCGCATGCAGCCACGAAGACGCAGGACAGCAACAAATAAATAAACTCATTTTTAAAAACCAGTGGCTCTTCTTTCCAGCAGCATGGGAGTAGGCTTCCAAGCTGACCTTTGGAAATCCAATCATTGGTACAGTTCTCGGCAGCCCCGTGGAATGAACTAACCTGGGTTCGAATCCTGGCTCTGCCACCTATGAGCTGCATGACAGGTCATCTCTCTGAGCATCGGGTTCCTCACCTGGAAAGTGGGGTAATTACAGTCACCTTCCAGAGTTGTCATGAGATGTAAGAGAGGTTAATACATATCACACGTCCTGGCAGTGTTCCCCCAGAGAAGCCAGTGGTTACACACCTAGATTCTACTTTCAGTGACCTTGAAAAACTTAATCAATTCTTCTGGGTCTCAGTTTCTTCACCTCTAAAATGGGCATAATGATAGCATCTATCTCATTGAGTTGTTTTAGAATTAAATGTTTTGAGATTCAAATGTTTTCATCCCCACAAAGCATCCTTTGAGGCCCAGGACAGATCAGTCAACAAACCATATTGACTCCATGACACTGTCTACTAACTGCTGGCCTGAATATGTGATGGTATGGTAGCATCTGCCCCGCAAAGTTCTTCTGCCAAAGATGAACTGCCCTGCAGTTCACAGTTGAGATTGGCTCCGCAGCAGAGAGGAAAGGGTGATGATTAGACAACTGGACCAGAGAGGAAATGAGGGAATGCTTCCTGGAGGAAGAGAATCTTGAGCTGGACTTTAAAGCAAGATTTAAAACACCTGAGAGGGAAGGGGTAGGGGCTCTATCCATAGTGGCTGTTGGGTTTTCAAGCCAAATATCTCACATTTAATAACAGAGCTCTATAATAAAGGCAGAAAATAGATTAGTGTTTGCCAGGGATGGGAAATAGGGTGTGACTGCTTATGGGTATGGAGTTGCTTTGGGAAGGTAATGAAAACATTCTAAAATTAAATAGTGGTAGTGGTTGCACAACTCTGCAAATATACTAAAAGCCAGTGACTTGTATACTTTGAAAGGGTGGATTTATGGTATCCAAATTAAATCTCAATAAAGCTGTTATTTACAAAATAGAAGAAAAATGAAGTACTAATAAGATCCTATCTGTTCTGCCTGTCCCCCTCCAGCCTTGGGAACTGCCAGGAAGCAGATGTGTTCCTGACACAATGCCACAAACCATGAGGACAAGCACAAATATTAATTGATGATAACATTTTTTCATCTAGCTCAGTAATTTTCAGCCGTGTGTAATTTTGTCCCAAGGGACATTTGGCAATGTCTGGAGACATCTTTGGTTGTCACGACTTGGGAATGGGGGTGGGACGCTGCTGGCAGTTAATGGGTAGAGGCCAGGTAAACACTGCACAGGGTACCAGGCAACCCCCCCACCACTGCAATAGAGAATGATCTAGCCCAAATTGTCAGCAGGGCTGAGGCTGAGAAACCGGATGGATCTAGCCAAAATTCTACAGATTCTTTTTACCATCTCTTTTCAAATGTAAGCTTATTTTTAAGACACAGAAATGAATATCTAAAGCAATTCAAAAATTCTCTCTCCAGAGAATTTTTCCCTATATATGATTGTAGCAATAATATCCCAGTTTCAGTTTGTTCCAGATTCATAAGGAAAATGGGCTTTTTCTGTAATTTTCCAGTTTATTCCTCTCTTGAAAGCAAAACTAGGTAACATCTTTACAGGAATATGATATTTTCACTATATAAAAAGTTTATATGTTCAAATCAATTATTCATTCAAGTTTCCTCAGTATCTCTCTGGGCACAAAAGCACTGTTTATTTAACAACAAGGACAACAAAATGTTGCTTTTTCCTTTAAAATGAAATTTAGAGGGAAAATATCTTACTGGGAAAATGGAACTGTGTGTTCATCTTGAGGGGGGTGTCAGAGATGGATGGGTGAAGAGAAAGGGAAGGAAGCTGAGTCTGACTGGGTCTGACTCAGCCAGGTGATCCTGGGCAGGTCACCTTTCTCACTAAACCTCAGTTTTGCGTGTGTGCGTGCATGCTAATTCGCTTCAGTCATGTCCAACTCTTTGCAACCCTCTAGCCCTGTAGCCCACCAGGCTCCTCTGTCCATGGGATTTTCCAGGCAAGACTACTGGAGCGGGTTGTCATGCCCTCCTCCAAGGGATCTTGCCAACCCAGGGATCAAACCCTCGTCGCTTACATCTCCTGCATTGTCAGGTGGATTCTTTACCACTGTGCCACCTGGGAAGCCCCACCCTTCTGGGTCACTATGAGTCAAATGAGATCATGCATTTCGGCACTAAGCCCATGCTCAGGGATGTGCCCCACACCCCCCTTGCTTTGGGCCAGTCTGGACCACCCGCCTCACCCCCCGACATACCATTACCCATCCACACTCATATTAGTAAATACAGGACTCATTGCTCCTTAGCCGGCACTGGTGGTAGTTTCTGGAAATGGCATTAAGGAAATAAGTTTGCCACCAGGGATGGCTCTCTCTATTGTCTCGCCTGGAGTAGGACTGTTAGGCAACAGCACCTGTCCCCTCCAAGGCTAGTGTCTGGGGACCCCACTCCCACCCTGTCTGCTCTGAACTCACAGGCAGTGCATCTCTAGAACCCTTCCTCTGAATGCCAGGTTTGCTGAGAAGCACCTGGGGGTGGGAGAGGGGGCGGCAGGGGATGTCATTCATGCTTATGGAGCATCTACCAAGGGCTTGCCCTGTGCTAGTCACTTAACATCATCCTCTCATACGACTCTGCAGTGAGTAACCACGATCACGATCAGGACCTTTGATGATTGCCAGAGTACATGCTCAGCACTTCACATGTACTGACTCATCTTAATTTTACAACAAACATATGTAGAAAATAATGTCCCCATTTTATAGGCAAGAAAAAATGAGGCACAAATGGGTGAAATAACTTGCCTGGAGACACAAGAGAGGTGAGTCAGACTTGCACCTTGTACACCAAGGGACTTCACACCACACTACAAACATCTACTTCCCTCCTCCTGACCCACTTTACTCTAAACTGGCTCCTTTCTGTTTAACAGTTACCTACTTCCAAGGTGAGGGTTATAAGGACTTAGGCTAGCCGGGCTGGAGTACTGTCCACAGTTCCGACGTTTCAGGACTAAGTCTGCCTGCCTCTAGATGGACTGCGGAATGCAGAGTTAAGTGTAGGGGGCTCAAACTTAGATGCCAAATCCAACTTAAGTCAAAAACATACTTAAAATTGGAAAATACTACAGTCTTAGCCTTTAAAGTACTTTTAATTTTTAAATGAGTCAATCATACTGGTTTTCCATTCTTTAGAAGGTAGAGAAAATTTTATAGTCCTTCATAAGCCAGTTTACCCCCTGGTTAAAAAAATTCACCATAGCTTGCTCTGCATATCACTAGAGCCCTTGAGCATCCTGATCGGTAACCCACTATCCAGGAGAGTTCTAAACCTAGGTCTGTATTCAAGTGCACCCAGAGGCCCTGTTCTACTTAGATACATCTTCCCTTTTCAGTAAGTTGTGTTTTCATGGACAATCCTAGATTCAATATGGTGCCTCCATACATCCTAGGCCAAGAAATGACCATACTTCTTAGGACACCTCTGAGCTGTAATTGATTCCCATGTTCAATACAGTCCAGACTCTGAACCCAGAAATGACCTTTGAGGAAATGAAATGTAGGTAATAGAATGCACCAAATAGCCCAATAATTCATCACATGTCACAGGACTAAAAATAAGTGCAGTAAACGATACATCACTAATGAATCATCCATCAGAGATCCACCCAAATGACATCTTCCCTCTGCTTAGAGTGCCTGTTCCTTTTCCCTCCCATCTTCATCTTACTCAGGCTTCAAGAGATGCAGCTCAAATGCTCCTGCCTCTAGGGAAATCTTCCTACACACCCACTGAATTAATTGTTCCCCTTTCTGGATTCCCATGCACTTTGTACTGACAGCAACTCCACACCTACTGTACCTTAAAATTACCTGTATAGGTCTGTCTTCTCTACCAATGAGCTTAGGGGGCACCCTGTGTTGGCTTGTCTTGGAGGCCCCCTGCCTGTCAGTTCCTGAAGCAGAGGAGCTAGTGAAGACCTTTGGGAAGAAGTAGGAATAGAGAAAGGAAGAAAGAAGGAAGTATATAAGGGGAAAGAGAGGGATAGAATCCAGGAACATGGAGTCCATACTAGTCGGAGTTTTCCACAGTGAGAGCATGGTGAGATGGAGATTGTATTAGCCTCCCAGGGCTGCCACAACAAATTACTACAAATGTTGCAATTTAACCCAGAAGAAATTTTTTGTTACCGGTTTATGAGGCCAGATCTCCAAAATCAAGGTGATAGCAAGGCCACATTCCTCCCCAGGCTCTAGGGGACAATCCCTTCTTGCATTTTCTACCTGCTGGGGCTCCTTGGCTTGTGTCATAGCTTCAATCTCTGCCTCTGTTTTCCTGTGACCCTGTTTGTGTCAAATCTCCTTTTCTCTTATAAGGACACCAATCACTGAATTTCAGGTCCACCCTAATTACAGGATGATCTCATCTAAAGATCCATAACTTAATTACGTCTGCAAAGACTTGATTTCCAAAGAAAGCCACACTGATAGGTCCCAGGTGTTAGAATGTAGACATATCTTTTGAGGGGACCCAATCCAACCCGTCTGCTCTGAAACTCCACATCTTCAATACCCCCAGCTCCCACCACCTCCCAGGGGTTCCCAGAGGAACACGTTCTATCCCCAGTCTTCCCAGCTTGGTTCACTGCCCCACATATACAGAAATGGTATTTCAGCATTACACTGGAGCAGAAATGTACCCACTCATGGCCTGAGGCCACCACCAAAAAGATTTGGCTGCCCCCAGGCCAGCTCCATGGCCCTGAGCTGCTGCTGCTGCTTCTGCTAAGTCGCTTCAGTCGTGTCCAACTCTGTGTGACCCCATAGACAGCAGCCCACCAGGCTCCCCCGTCCCTGGGATTCTCCAGGCAAGAACACTGGAGTGGGTTGCCATTTCCTTCTCCAATGCAGGAAAATGAAAAGTGAAGGTGAAGTTGCTCAGTCGTGTCTGACTCTTAGCAACCCCATGGACTGCAGCCCACCAGGCTCCTCCATCCATGGGATTTTCCAGGCCCTGAGCTGAGGGATCATTATCTCAGCAACCCTGTGACCCATTTCCAGCCCAGCACCAATGCTCTGTANTTGGGAAAACACATGATGCTTTGCTCTTGCTGGGCATTTGGTACATTTGCTGAACTGAGTTAATTTCAAACTCAAAGTGTCCTTTTTTAAAAAATTTTGAAACATATCTGTAATGTCTCCAGTGAGAACCTTACCTGAGAGAGACTGGGTGTATTTCATCATTAGGAAAATTTTGCTTTGGGGTTACTCTTATGAGATGTTGGACAAAGCTCTTGACTGGAGGCCAAAGTCTGTGACCTTAAAAAAATCACTTCACCCCCTGGCTTTGGTGTCTTCATTCATAAAATGTGGAATATAAAGTCACACTCTAATCTCTCAAGTCATAAATTCCATGATTCTACTTTTCTACTCAGGCAAATAATGCATTTCCTTAAATTCCTTTTTACTTTTTAAGATTTTTATTGGATTATAGTTGATTTACAATATTGCATTAGTTTCAGGGGTACAGCAAAGTGAATCAGTTCTACATATACATATATCCACTTTTTCTACGATTCTTTTCCCATATAGTCCATTATAGTGTATTGAGTAGCATCCCTTGTAGTATACAGTAAGTTCTTATTAGTTACGTGGTTTATATATAGCAGTGTGTATATGTCAATCCCAATCTCCCAATCTATCTCTCCCTCCCTTTATCCCTGCTAACAATTATTTTGTTATCTACCTCTGTAACTCTATTTCTGTTTTGTAGATAAGCCCATTCGTAACCTTATTTCATACTCCACATATAACCAATATCATACGATATTTGTCATTCTCTGACTTACTTCTCTCGTATGATAATCTCTAGGTCCATCCATGCTGCTGCAAATGGCATTATTTTGTTCTTTTTTATGGCCAAGTAATATTGCATTGTACATATGTATCACATCTTCTTTATCCATTCCTCCATTGATGGATGTTTAGGTTGCTTCCATGTTTTGGCTACTATAAATAGTGGTGCTATGAACATTGGGAGGCTTGCATGTATCTCTCCGAATTACGGTTTTCTCCATATATATGCACAGGAGTGGGATTGCTGGATCATAAGGTAGCTCTTAAATTCTTTTTTTAAAAAAATAGTGTTCATGCAAAATACTCAAAACATATAAAATTACAAGCAACAACATAACAGTTTACCATTCACCCATATTTAACACATCTTAAAATTTTTCCATATTTACATAAAATTTGCTCTTAAAGAAATAAAACAATATAAATCCATTTGAGGTGCTGTTTGAAGATTCTCCTGATTCCTTTCCACCCCACCTCCCTAGAGCTTAACACTGTCTTAAGACTAGCGCTTTTTTTTTCCCTATCATTGTTTTTATGCTTCCATGATACGTGTACTATCTCATATTTCAAATCCCTGCCCTCACTAGTCATTTTTGTTTTTCTTCTCATGGGAGTTAATTTTGATTGATAGTCAACTTCATTTATCTATCTGCCCTTCCTTGTCATTATCCAAAAGTATATATTCTTGAAAGGAAAAGAAAAATTTCATTCAAAATTCCAGAACTTAACTATTAAATTAGAATAACGTTATGGAGAAAATTATACCACTTTGCAGTGCAGTTTCTCTAAAGAATCCTTAACAACTTCTGCTAGTTCTCCTTGTCCAATGGAGAAACAATTTCTACAGAATGTCAAATAAAGAATAATGGTTTCATTTATAAACAGTGTCCTTTGGGAAAGCTCACAAAAAGACTTGGTAAATACTTGGATGGACTGGTAAATTTCTCGTGCTTATTCATCAACCTTGTCTCTCCTACACGGTAAGCACTGGGGAAACCTCTGTCTTTCAGAGTGTCATCAAAAATACCAGCATGTAATGAAAGTTTTGGAACAATGATGACAGTCGCTGTTCTGGATATAAGGCACTGGGGAAAAGAGGACTGAGGCAAATCAAGACAAACATTAACCTTTATCTGGACTGGAACCACATACTCTGTGATTATCCAACCAAAAGAAAATTAGAGTCAGCAGTATTAAATACCCTTCAGCTAAAAATGGTTGAGGGAGATAATTATCACTTATTTTGGAACATCTTACATTAATATCAGCATACAAAGCAATATTCCAATGTCCAGTGGAAATTATAGCTTTCTGCATTTTATCAATATTGCTGCTGTGGGGTACTGAGAGTCCAAGCTCTTTGATAAAATTATGTAAGTCAATGAACAGTCAAGCTAGGATTTGAACTCTGATGGGGAGAATAATATTAACCATTCAGAGAAGATCTTACTTTTAGGCAACAGAAAATATTTCTAAAGCAAATGAATTGCTATGCATCTGAAATAATGAGCAAATTAATTCCCCATTTGGGGAACATCTGCCAAATTGGTAGACAGCCACCTGGGAAAATGGTCCTTGTCTAAGATCCTAAGAGCCATGTGAGGAAACTCAGATTAGTATCCAATGAAGTGTGTCAGACTGAAGCGTCTTGTTGTGAGGATGTTAAACTATGCACTATCCTCCATCTGAGACTCTAACATCAAAATCCAAAAAGAAAAGCCTCTTTGAATATCCTTCCCATCTTACTAAGAGGGTATGACAAAACACCTGGGGAAATCAGAGATGATGAAGGGAATTTTGTGAGCATGAAAAAACAATCTTTGCCCATGAGGCACCGTTCCCGATCTAGAAAATAACAAAGGAAAAGTCCAGCATCAAATGCAGAATGGGTATATTTTCCTCCTACTATCCCTGTTCTCCTGCACAAAACAAGCATCTCACCACTATTCTTAACAGTTGGGGAAACTATCACTTAAAATATTTAACTATGATATTGATTTCATCTCTTTCTACCATCACTCTAAGAAGAACTAATGTTTATTGAGTAATTCCTTCATGGAAGGTACTGTGTTAAGCACTTCTTATGCATTTTTCCCTATGATCTTATAATAACTTGTGTTAAGTGGTGTTTGAGGGATGGATAGATAACCCAGTAAAACTCCCTCTAAGTAAAACAGCATAAGGAAAAAGACCACATAACAAGAAGCCCAAGGCTGGATTTAGGTGCAGCTCGATTCAAGGCTCAGTGGAGGGCCCACTGTCCTCTCCTCACCATTCCTTCACTTTCTCAGGATTAGCCCTATTCTCCACTTGGCTTATACCTCACAATTTCAAGATGGTAGCCAGTAGCTCCAAAACTTTCTTCCTCTCAAATTCTGATCTGGTGGAGAAGTGTCTGCCTCCAATCCCGAATTCTCAGTGCAAGTCTCTGAGTTTTGACTGGGACACATGCTGATCCCTGCATCCGTTGCTGAGGCCAGGAAAAGCGGATACTATTCTCTTAGGCCCAGGTACCATGATGCATCTCTGAGTAGTAAAGAGAAGTCCCACCCAGAGCCCCTAGGCTGAGAGCAGAAGAAGGAGTAATTCCTTGAGGAAAATTACAGAAGAAGGAAATTACAGGCTGGAAAAATACCTGGTGTGTACAGAATTTATAAGATAGGCTAGAAAGATTGAAAATATTCTTGGATGAGAGACATGGCATGATGCAAAAGTGTAGAGGGAAATAAATGTGGTTTGTGTCTAAGGAGACAGTTCATTACCTCAGCAGAATTCAGCACCTGAGCAGTAGAGAAAACACCAGAAAAGCAGGACACATCTGAAGTGTGGAAAGCCTTTGATTAGGCCTTGGATTAGATGGATGTTTAGGTTTGACTCAATAGGCAACAGAGTCATATAGACTTGGAGAAATAAGATGAAAAATAATTGTGAGAACATGGGTTTTCTGGAATACCAGGAAACTGGACACAGAGATGTGATTCAGAAACACCCAGGTATCAAGTCTGCTTTCATTAATGCTCCATTCTGAAGTCTTGGCCTTATTGATGCCAAGTTTTATTTAAGGACAAGAAGAACATAAGGGATGTATATAAACATTCCCTTAAGTGGAAACTCTCCAATACTTTGGCCACCTGATGCAGTGAGCCGATTCACTGGAAAAGACCCTGATGCTGTGAAAGATTGAGGGCAGGAGGAGAAGGGGGTGAAAGAGGATGAGATGATTGGATGGCATCATCGACTCAATGAACATAAGTTTGAGCAAACTCCTGGAGATGGTGAAGGACAGGGAAGCCTGGCATGCTGCAGTCCATGGGCTTGCAAAGAGTCAGACATGACTGAGCGACTGAATAACATAAACTATTAGTGTGAATTTTTCTGACTATTGATACTATGTTTGAGATTAAAAGAGCTAAGTCTTAATAGAAAACAAAGTATGATTACCAAAAGGGTAAGGGGGGTGGATAAATTAGAAGTTTGGGATTAACATATACAAACTACTACATATAAAATACAAAAACAAGGACATAGTGTATTATAGTAAAGGGAACTCTACTCAGTATCTTGTAATAACCTATAATGGAAAGAATCTGGAAAAGAATATGCATATATATAGCTAAATCATTTTGCTGTACACCTGAAACTAACACAACATTGTAAATAAACTACACTTCAATTTTAAGAAAAGAGCAAGGTCTTGGCAAGAATTGTGTTTTCATGATCTAGGAAGAACTAGACAATATTGCTGGTGACTCCAGGGCACCATTAAGTATTTCAGGGACCAAGAGAAGCTGCACTGATGTATGCTTTATGTGTTCTTCCCCGGCGTGGCTTCAACGATTGCAATAAAATCGTGTATCTATTTAATAGAGGGACTTAAAGTAACTTCACACCTGGGGGTAGTGCGGGGAGTCTGTGATGGGGGGATGTATGCATACATGAGGAGGGTCTTTCTCCACCAATCCACACCCCTCACAGAACCATCACAGTTTGTGTCAAAAATAGGATTAGCACAGAGACTCTCCTGTTCCCACGTTGGTCATTGGAAAGGATGCTGAGAGGTTAAAGGAAGGAAAGCAGAGCAAAAATACCTGGATACAGACTGTTGCTAAGTCACTTCAGTCGTGTCCGACTCTGTGCGACCCCATAGATGGCAGCCCACCAGGCTCCCCCAAGCCTGGGATTCTCCAGGCAAGAACACTGGAGTGGGTTGCCATTTCCTTCTCCAATGCATGAAAGTAAAAAGTGAAAGTGAAGTCGCTCAGTCGTGTCCGACCCTCAGCGACCCCATGGACTGCAGCCTTCCAGGCTCCTCCATCCATGGGATTTTCCAGGCAAAAGTACTGGAGTGGGGTGCCATTGCCTTCTCCGGGATACAGACTGCCTAGTCCTTAATAAGAGACTGTGAATTTTTGAGGGATATTTTGAAGAAGAGGTGTGTTATTAAATCCATCTGTTTCTTTACATTCAACAGGATAGCCCCAGTGGATGATTTTAAAAGTCATCTCTAAGGGCGAGATAACCCAGAGCATCATTCTCTGGCTTCTCTTAAGTATGCCAGTCCTGGCACTGGGAAGGAGTGAAGATCCCCAAGGGTAAGGAAAGACTGTGAACCTGGAGGGTTTCTCAACTCGGTCATCTGGGACTATAGCCTGAAGGATCCTCATTCCCACTAAGCAGAAATTGGAAACTGGTTTTGGAAGTATGAAGGGGAAAGCATGGGACTGAAAGGTACTTTAGCTCACTTAACTGCTACCATGGGAAGCGGGGGGAGTGCCAAAACCAGGACAGATTAAAACAATTCAAAACAGTTCAAAAAAGACTTCCCTGGGTGATCCAGTGGTTAAGAATCTGTCTACAAATGCAGGGGGCACGGCTTGGATCTCTAGTCCTGGAAGATTCCACATGCCAAGAGGCAACTAAGCCCGTGCTCCACAATAAGAGAAGACTCCACGTTGAAAAGCCTGAGTACCTCAACAAAGAGTAACCCCAACTCCCTGCAACTAGAAAAAGCCCACCTGCAGCAATGAAGGTGAAGCACAGATAAAAATAAATAAATAAAATTTACTTTAAAAATGCTTTAAAAAATATCTTTACTGACCTTCTCCCCCACCAAAAAAAAAAGTGGTCAAGGAGAACACTGTCTCTGATTTTAAAATCTTCACTGTAAGCTTCTTCAAGTGTTTACAGATAGCTCCCCTAGCATGCAAATCTACCTAGGCCAGATTTGAACAAATGTCCTAGGAACTGATTGGATTAAATTTTGTATTACGGAGTTTCACATTTTTCTTAAACAAGGACACAGCATTTTCAGTAGTGAAAAAGTGAGCTGCTGCTTCCTGAAACTTGTACTTGAAATGAGGATGCACATGTAACCTGATGCAGTGACATATTTGTGTGTCTGGGGAAACAGGAAAAGAAAGAGATAGAAAGCAGCCTTTGCAGGATGTTCATGGTTTCCAAGAATACCAAATTTACATGGCTTCAAGGGCTTCCCTTGTGGGTCAGCTGGTAAAGAATCTGCCTGCAATGTGGGAGACGTGGTGGGTTCGATCCCTGGGTTGGGAAGATCCCCTGGAGAAGGGAAAGGCTACTCACTCCAGTTTTCTGTCCTAGAGAATTCCATGAACTGTATAGTCCATGGGGTCACAAAGAGTCAGACACGACTGAGTGACTTTCACTTTAAACCTTCCCTTGTAGCTGAGTTGGTAAAGAATCTGCCTGCAATGCGGGAGACCTGAGTTCAATTCCTGGGTCAGTAAGATCCCCTGGAGAAGGAAATAGAAACCCACTCCAGTATTCTGGCCTGGAGAATCCCATGGATAGAGGAGCCTGGCGGGCTACAGTCCAGGGGCTCACAAGAGTTGGACACGACTTAGTGACTAAACCACTACCACCACCAAGACAATTCAGCTAGAGCATTAAGCACAACTGCTGTGTTTTAGATGTGTTTCCATTTGGGTCGGGCTTCCCTGGTGGCTCAGCGGTAAAGACTATGCCTGTCATGCAGGAGACTCATGAGATGTGTGTTCAACCCTTGAGTAGGAAGGTATCCTGGAGGAAGAAGTCCACAGAGTGGCAAAGAATTGGATATGACTAAGCATGACACAGCCCTTTGGGTCATAAGTGAACTTGCTGGACCAGAGTCAAAGGCGAGAAAAGGGGAATCTGGCACTGTACCTAGAATCTCCGAAGAGGGAAATCTTAGAAGTGTTTTTCCTTCCTTTGGGGTCACCTTAGAATCTTGGCTTGAGGCAACAGTCTCTTTGGAAGCTAAAGAGGTGATATACAAGGCTTTTCTCTTCTTCCTTCAGTAAAAAGTAGGGAAATGCAATGGACACTGAATAGTGTAGAAGTTTCTGGGGTGGGAGGTGAGACATGGATACAACTGAGCACTGGAAGAGAAAAACACCAGTGTCTTTATTAGAAAATATGTCTTTTTTGGAGAGAATAACCAAAGGGAGTTGGGGCATAGAGACCCACTGGAAAGATTCTGTGTGGTTACTTGAACACTAATAACAGGCACAGAGCCAGACAGATAGGGTAACAGGGGGCTGTGGGTGGGGAGAGGCCCTGGCCAGTTGCTCCAGGAGAACCCCTATCCATCCAACTCCCCATCCCAGAGAAATTAAGATGGCGGCTCATGCCCAGCCCTGACCCACACAAACTGGAGAAGCCAAGCAGGGAGATAAAATGAAGTCCACTGAGACTTGACTAGAAGAAGATGAAGAACTCCTCAGTTTTTGAACAGAGAGGGTGGGGGACAAAACTGAATGCTTCCACTGTACTGCTCTCAAACCTGGATAAAACGAACCCTTGGGGGCCCACACTTTAGAGGGTTCCATATGCTGGTTCACTGATGCATTTTCTGGTACACACTGTCTGATAACAACAAAGGCAAAAACAAATAACTGGCTAGCTACCTAGGTCTGTTTGCACTTCAGTCCAACAGATTTGTAATCAAGTCTTCAGATCAAAGTATTAAAACACCCCAAAGAAAACAGGAATATACTCATAGTCAGAGGGTGGCCTGCCCCATGACCCTAAAAGACTGGAGGCAAGAAGAACGTTCAGGGGCCCCAGGGCCCTGACTCTATTCTAGAAGGGAGTGGTCTTCAGAGTAAATGCGACTATTCCTCAAGTGGAAAAGCATGGCTGCTTAAGTCACACCTTCTGGAACAGTGATGTGAGCTCAGGTCTGAGGTTTATGCAGCAGCAAGAATTGATGGGTGTGTGGATGGTGTCACCAGCAGCTATGTGTCCCACAAGGAAACCTGGGGCCACAGAAAGCCACCCAGAGATGGGCCATTTCTTCTGCCCTGTGTCCCCTCCCATCACTTAAGACTTTGTATGCTGGGCTGATCAAACCAGGAAGCTACTGGAACCTCACTGTGAATGTGAGTGTGTTGGGGGTGAGGGATCTCTTTAGCCCATCTCTAGTTCTCTTGAAACATTATATATGTTCCCTTAAAAAATGTTACCTGAGCAAAATGACTGTAATTTCTGGAGCAAGAAGTTAGAAATCTATCTGATTGACCCTCTAGTTGTTTCAAACATAATGCCATCCACCACTGCCTAAAGTGCTTCTGTTTCTCTGACTAAAAAGTAAAGCAGAGCTTACAAAAATTTTTCCTGTCCATCTCAAAGGAGGCTGTGAAATTTAACTAGAAGAAATTTATGATCCCCGATAAAAGGTACTCATTAAATATAATTGTTATCATTACCTGGGTCTATTTTTACTTTCCTCATTTTTGTATTTAGAGATGGCATTACATGGTCCACACATACACCAGGGTTAGCATCCTTACTCACTTGCCTGCATACCTGGGCCTGTCCTGGGCTAGATGGTGGATATTTCGAAGCCTTGGGTCTCTGGGCACTGGGGCTCACGGCAGCCCTAGATCCCAAGCTTCTCTCANGACCAGAGCATTCAGGATATTTATCTGTTCCTAGTTCATTTGCCAAGGTTGATGTTTCCCGTCAGAGCTCTTTCAGAAAGGCTCAAACCATTAACCTCTTTCTCACTTGCCCTGCCGAAAGTCAAGGTCTGGCAATTTTTGTTTAGGAGATTAAACCAAAGACCAGCCCCTCCTCCCCCAATACACAAACCAAATTAACACATAATGATGATGAACGCTAACATTTACTGAGCCGGGTGCCAGGCATTGTTTAGTCCTTTACACATGTTAACTCAATCTTCACAATGACCCTGTGAGGTAGACCCCATTCAAATCCCCACTCATCCTTGTGGACACTGAGATTTTTGTTATTTCAGTCGCTCAGTCGTGTTCAACTCTTTTGTGACCCCCACAGACTATAGCCCCCCACACTCCTCTGTCCATGAGATTTTCCAGGCGAGAATGCTGGAAAGGGTTGTCATTTCCTTCTACAGGGTGGACGCTGAGATACAGAAGAGCTAAATGACTCACCCGAGGTCACACGGCTGGTCGGGACGCTGCTCTAGAGACACTGCTCTTGCCGTAGTTGTTGCTCCATCACTAAGTCGTGTCCAGCTCTTTGTGACCCCATGGACTGCAGCACACCAGGCTTCCCTGTCCTTCACTATCTCCTGGAGTTTGCTCAAACTCATGTCTATTGTGTTGATGATAACATCTAACCATCTCATCCTCTGCCCCACCTTCTCCTCCTGCCTTCAGTCTTTCCCTGCAACAGGGACTTTCAAGACTCTTCTCCAGCACCACAGTTTGAAAGCATCAGTTCTTCAACATTCAGTGTTCTTTATGGCCCAACTGCACTTCTGGGTGGATGCTGTTTTATGTCTTAAGGTGATGTAGGCTGACCCATGGGCTTCCCAGGTAGCTCAGTGGGTAAAGAATCCGCCTGAAAGGCAGGAGACCCCAGGTCAATTCCTGGATTGGGAAGATCCCCTAGAAGAGAGGATGGCACCCCACCTCAGTATTCTTTCCTGGAGAAACCTCATGAACAGAGGAGCCTGGTGGGCTACAGTCTGTGGGGTCGCAAAGAGCCAGACAAGCACAGCGCAGCGCAGGCTGAACCATTGTCCTCCAGCTGCTATCAAGGACCACAAGGCTAAGAAAGGGCCATCCTGGCTTCCCCCTATTCCTTAAGACCCATGATCCCCTTATGCCTCCTCTATGATTTAGCTCATTTATGGTTTGGCTGAATCCTACCTCTAAAGCAGAAGTGCTAAAAAAAAAAAAAACCTCTTGGGCTCTGGTCCAGTATAGATTCTTCCAGATTCACTTAGAAGTCTCTGAGTCAGTTTACAATAGAGCACATGTATTAGACAGACAAGCTCATTATCAGATTGCATGTCTAAAGAAATAACAAGTAGCACACAAGAGCCCGTCACATTATATTTATCACCATCAGGCATTTGTCAACCACAGTCACCAAGTCTAAGGCTCATTGGTAATCTTCCATGAACCGTGCAGTGTAGCAAGCAGCTAGATAAGCCTTGCTGCCACGTACTTCAATCTCTTGTGACTTGACCCATCTCCATATGCCATATATTACTGACTTTTTTCATTAATCTGTATATAAATGTCTTTATCGTTTAAAATTAGTTTTCGAAAACTCTTAGCCCTTGTAATAATCTGATGAACACTTGTTTGTTACGGTTTTGTTGGTTTTTCAAACAAAAGCTAAATTTAAAAAAACTGTTTTATTCCTTTTTACTTTTTATTTTGTATTGGAGAGTAGCTGACTAACAATGTTGTGACAGTTTCAGGTGGACAGCAAAGGGACTCAGTTGTATATATATACATGTGTATATATATATACATATATCCATTCTCCCCCAGACTCCCTTCCCATCCAGGCTGCCACATAACACTGAGCAGAGTTCCCTGTGTTATACAGTAGGTCCTTGTTGGTTATCCATTTTAAACTTAGCAGTGTGTACATGTCAATCCCAAACTCCCTAACTGTCCCTTCCCCCCACACCCTTCCCCTCTCAGTAACCATGAGTTTTATCTTGATTAAAAAAAAAAAAAACAACTTATGCCCTCATTTTTAATGTCTTCAGCAAGCTCTGTAGAAGACAAGGAGCCAAAAATAGAATTTGGCACTGAACAATATTCTATAACATGAAAATGCTTCCCTCGTGTAAAAAAAAAAAAATTTGTCACAGGCAACTTTTCTCTACATTAAGTTTGATAACTAAAGCCCAAGAAAATACAAGAAGGGATGCAGATTTCTGGTCCTCGTGATTTCCTGGGTGGGTGTCCCCATCACCGTCCCTGTCCTCCTGCAGTCAGTAAACCCCTGGCCTGGCTAATGCCCACCCACCCACTCATCCCCCAGCTCAAAATCTGACCCAGAGGAGGGGTGGGCTCAGGAAGACCTCCACTCTGAGTGAAGAGGAGCATCACTCTGAGGACTTCCCTGGTGGTCCAGTGGTGAAGACCCGCACTTCCAGTGTGGGGGACGTAGGTTTGATCCCTGGTCTGGGAAGATCCCACGTGCCTCAGAGCAGCTGGGCCTGTGTGCCACAACTGCTGAGCCTGTGTGCTGCAGCTACTGAAGGCTGAATGCTCTGCAGCTGTGCTCTGCAACGGGAGAAACCACTGCAATGAGAAGCCCACGCACTGGAACTAGAGAAAGCCCACACGCAGCAACGAAGACCCAACACCCAAAAATAAATAAATACTTTTTTTAAAAAAACAGCATCACTCTGGGTTGAATTCATAGTGAAGAGGAAGTTGTTCAGTCGTGTCCCACTCTCTGTGACCCCACGAACTATACAGCCCATGGAACTCTCAGAATAATGGAGTGTCCCATTCCCCAACTCAGGGATCAAACCCAGAATTCATAGTAGTTTTTTTTTTTTTTCCTGAAGGATCATTGTTTTACAGAATTGTGTTGTTTTCTGTCAAACCTCAACATGAATCAGCCAGAGGTTACATATATCCCCTCCCTTTTAATGGTGAGTTCAGTTCAGTTCAGTTCAGTCGCTCAGTCGTGTCTGACTCTTTGTGACCCCATGAATCGCAGTTAGTTCACTGTATTTTTTAGGTCACAGAATGTTTTCCACCTTAGAAACTTATAAGCAATATGTAAAACATCTTTCTGGGTCCTTAGCCTATAGCCTTCCAACATTTCTTCTCATAACTTGTACTGTTTCTCCTCAGAGTCATTAATTCAAGGAGAAACCAGCAATCCGCCTTTAGTTTAACCTTGCTGGTTTCCAACTGAAAACAAAAGGAGAAGAATCCAATGTTTGGCCAATGTCCCTTGCCAACACGTGTGGCCACTCTCTGAAGGCCAAGAGATATAAATTTCGAGCAACAAAACTGTTTTCCTCCTGCCTTGGGCTGCCCTCTGGGCCCTAAAATGACTGTTTAACCAGAGACTTACAAAGCACAGTAGACGGTTTTTTTTTTCCTACACTCCAGGCAAAAAAAAAAAAAGTACCAGCTTAGGTTTATCAAAAAGGCAATTTCCAGCAGTACTTTAATTAAATGTTAACCTTTCTGTGAAGAATTATAAATCGCATTGGAACATAAACGTCAACCGACGACATTTGAGACCTACACTGAACTTATGTAATGTTACCAATAATAAGTGTGTCTATTTCAGATGTCAGTTAAAAGTTCAAAACCTTGATCTGTGGGTGCCATCAAAAAGAATGGTGAGAGCTCTACACTGGGGTCCTTGGGGAGAATTTCCAGAAAGGTGACAGATTTTGACCAGAATTGAAGCAGTCTTCTAGCCTAAAGATCTGTTTTCTTTCTGTTCTCCTGGGCCTCCCAGATGCTTGGTGAAATCTTAATAATACCAGACATGTTTACAAGTCAGACTCAGTCCATTTTAGAGTCAAGATTCATAATGCTCTTCTCCCTTTCTTAACAAGCTGACACCCTTCACCTTAAGAGTGATGCAATTGCTGGTTCTAATCTTCCAAATTCCTCCCAGTCCGCTGACGAGTAAGAAATGGCTTTCCCTTCCATTCGACTGACAGGTGCCATAAACTGCACATGATTTTGTCAGCTCTGAAGTCAGGGCATCAATAACTTCCATGGGGACAAAGCTGATAATCATCTCTCGGTATAAAATTGTCTTTTAGAGAATTAGATAAATGTGAAACTCTCCACGATGTCAAGAACATCACTCAAGGCCACCTCCCCCATTCTGACGGTGTGACAGCCTGGCGTGGACATTTGTTTTCGGGTCTGTGCCTGCCGCAACCTGTCTCACTCTGTCTTGTCCCAGGCAACAAACAGGGCTGCGCAAAGTGCTGGGTGGCCACCCTCGTAAACCCCTCCCAGGGCAATCCTGCCCTGGGAGCAAGGCCTGCCTCTCAGGGTCGGGCCTTCACATCCTGCCCTGAAATCTGCTGACTCCGAGGAATAAATTATTCATCTCTCTCTGGCCATATCTCTTTTTACAGAGATTGCTGTGGCAGAGCCTTGACAGGAGTAATGTTCACTGTGGTGGTTTGTCCACAAAAATAAGGGGAAGAAGGCCTGGGGAGAACAGAGGGAACCCCCAGCATGACTCCAGAATATGTCAGCACCATCAGCATCGGGAAGTACTCTAACAAAGGAAATAAACAGAGCTGTAGCGTGTCTGCACTGGCTGGAAGTTGCTGAAAGAGTCTGTTTTCCCTGGTCCTGGCTTGTCAGCAGAGATCCTGGCCCTCTAGACATTCTTTCAGCTGGTCCCATCAAGAGAGATCCTGGACTACTTGGCCTTTTTGGTTTTCTTGCATTTTCTCCTCACGGCACACCTCTGCTCTTCCTGTTTCTTTTAGCTTAGGCAGAGCAGACTACTAGAGGGTTACTCTGAGTGAGGAGTGTAACTCCAGCCCAGGTCCGGGTGCGTGCAGGCCAAGCTGCCCAACTTCTTGGCAGGGGAAGGGAGCAAAAACTACCAACATCTCTGAAAAAGACATCAGTAAAAACCCTTACCCAGGTAGAAAATTAGGCTTGCATTAGGTGAATGAATACATCCCATTTGTTGTGGGGTATAGAGGGGAAAGGGTAGTTTTTCTTTGAAACTATCAGGGCTGCCTGTGCAGGCACCGAAATAATCAGTAAAATCCTGAGTATCATCAAAGCGACCCCCGGGCTCACCCCAGGGCTATGGCGTGTGCTCCGTGTGGCATCGCAGCAAAGCAGCATGGATGTGACGAGGATGCAGGAAAGGAGGTTTGACCACAGAGGCCAAGGAGAAAACGCGAACAGCAACAAAAAGGGCAAGAAGGCCAGGTTCTCTCTTGACAGGACCAGCTGATAGAATGTCTAGAAGGCCAGAATCTCTGTTGACAACCAGGGAATGAATTCAGAAGCCTGGGTTTTTCTCAGCCCAACTCCCTCCCGGAAGCTCTGACTATGAGATGAGGGAAGACGATGCTGGCCCTGGCCAGGTTACATCCAGGAGGCCCCTGGCTCCAGCTTTGCTTTATCTTGTTTGTCTTTGTGTTGTAAGGGCCCAGGAAAGGGAGGGGCTGGGAGCAGACACTTTGACCTCTGCTCTCAGGTCTTAGAGAATCTTTGTGGCATTTCTCTCTGATACCTGGGTCAGGATGTGGCTGGATTCCCAAGATATGTTAAACCTCACAAGCCATTCTAACCAGACTTCGCCCTAGCTCGCGCGTCCACAGCTGCTGGGTGAGGGATTCTAGACTGAGCTCCGGGCAATGCAGAGAGGGGTCATTCTCAGGATCTGGCATTTGAGATATTTTTACTGGAATTTCTAAAATCAAAGTGATGCCTCTGCCTCCTGAAACAAGAATATCAGGTAAGGAGAGTGATGGAACCTGTGATCTGGGTCTCACTGGGTCCATGTGTCAGGACCACCACCAAGAGCTCAGAAGAGCCCTGCATAGCCCTGATCCAGGCCCGGGCCCCAAGCTCAGTGTTGGGTGGCCTTACTCCAGGCGCCCAAGGACCACTCTGACCTGTACTCAGCTCCCAGGTAAGGGGCTGCTCTTGATCTGGGCAGGATGGGTGTTGGGGGGAAGGGGACTCCATTTTGGGGAAAGAGGGGAGTGAGGAGGTAGGAGAACATGAGGGCCTACTAGGGAGTGGGGAAAGCATATCGTGGAGGAAAAAGGACTAGGCAGCCAGTCAAGCTCCCTTAGCACTGGTGGTGACTGATGTGGGGCCCAGCACAGTCGTGCAGCTCCCACACTGCACAAAGGCGTGCCCCCCACCCCCACCTAGAGGCTGGGGTGGAGGTGGAGCTGCAGAGGCTGCTGGCCCAGGCCTCTGCCCTCCACTCTGCCCAGTACTGTGTCCACCAGGAAGACAGGGACCTGTTCATACTCACATAAAGATGCAACAAACACAGATGGACAGCCCTGGGCTTCTCACCAAAAGGACACTCAGGACATGTCACAGGAATGGCTGTGACACAACCAATGAAAGCACACGCCCTCTCCTTCCTCTGGGGAACCCGGGGTAACACACAATAAGCTGCCTGGATTTCACTGGCCCAGCACTGGCTCTGCAAAGCCACATCCTTGGCTGGCCATGCGGGAGAGCGTCTTCCGTGTGCTGGGCTTCTTATCCACAGGGCAGGGACCCACCTGATGGGGCTGAGCATCAGACCCTTGCCTTCCTCCGAGTCTCGCTGGGCAGGACCAGTGCCTGCAGAAGAGAGCATCGTTTTCCTGACCAGGGCAGCCGGCCTCCTTCTCTCCCCACCCACAGGCATAAGAATCGCCCCCTGCCATTAAGCAGCAGGCTCCCAGGGGGCAGGGGGTAATCCCCTCCCTGTGGCCGCTCCACAGGGATGACATCTAAGAACCATCCAAAGTGCAAGGGGATTGACCCCGCTCCGCAGTGCGCTTTCTGCTTAATAAGAACAGCTGGTCAGTGAAGTGTTTGCTAGCAATTTAACAAGGCTCAAACAGCAAGAGGCATCTGCCGATAAATCAAAAGGGAGCGCCCGGCTAAATGAGGTTTAATTTAAATTCCTATCTCGAGCCGAGAGAGGAGCATGATTGTGCCTTCCAGTTGTATTAGTAGCAGCAAGGCCCGGGCCAGATCCGCTTCGACAGGAGCTTGCCCCCGGCCGCCTTGGGGTGTGATGGCCCCAACGAGACTAAGCTGTAAACCCAAGCCAACTGTCGAGGGGGAGAGGGAAGGCGAAAGGAAGGAAATGAGGTGTCATTTCTTCTCTCGCAGAAACAGAACAAGCTTTGCTGCATTCAGAAGCCAAAAAACTCTTCATGGCCAGAAGCTTGTCCACTGTGGCCGCCCCATCAGAGCAGAGGACAGGGGCCCCAGAGCAAGGGGCAAATGAGCCTGCCAGGGAGGAGGGCTCATTCCAGGGAAATGTAACTAGTCAGGGCCGTGGTGACACCCAGTCTCTTCCTTCTCATTGTTTCCTGGCACATGGACTCTGTAACGTACATACACGTCCTCCTCCGCCTCGAGCTGTGCTCAGCCTGCAGGCCCACCTGTGAACCCCCTGGCCCTAACAGACTTCACTCTCCCCTCTGGGCACATCCTATTTCCCTTTAAAATTAGAGCCTTGACTTCACATCAGGCAGAAAGCTGGCTGCTGCCTAACTCTCAGCCATAGCCTCAGGAAGTCAAACCATGGGTCTCTGAAGATTTGTCCTTCAAGGAGTCTTATCCTGGCCACCCTGCTCCCATGTTTCATTTCATGGGGGCCGGAGAAGCCTTCCCCATGGACTGGGTCCATGGGTGTGCTACGAGCTCTGTCCCCAGGACCTGTTATACAGAAAGAAAGGACTGGGATGGAGGAGCATGTGGCCCCCTTCTCGCTGATGCTGATAGTACGGCTTCGAGTTCCCATTCAATCCTCATGCCTTCATGTTTCCCAAGGCAAAGTCTATCCTCTCCCCCTGCTCCTTGTTCCTCGCTCCTCTCAGTTATACTTCCTAATTTTGCTCTTCAAATACATCACCTCCTGTTCTCTTGAAATCAACACATGTTCAGTGGGGACAGGGGACCTGCCACAGCAATCTCGTTCCCGTTTGTAATAAGTCCCAAGACTGACAGGCCAGGGCAGTGCTTCACACAAAAGGGCATCATTTAGAAATTGTGCTTGACAACTAGTAATGTATTTTTTCTCTCACATTAAAGTTCACAGATGGCAGTCCTGGGCTGGCATGGCCATGCACATCAGGAATGAAGATTCCTTCAGTTTCTTGGTTCTGTATCTTTTTCTTTTTATTAAACTATAGTTGATTTTTACAATATTGTTGCTAGTTTCAACTTCAGGTTCTTTTTTATTATAGGATATCACAAAATATTGAATATAGTTCCCTGCGCTATAAGTAAATCCTTAGCATTTATCCATTCTCTAGATAGTGGTGTGTACCTGTTAATCCCATACTCCTAATTTATTCTTCCCCCTCCCCTTTCCCCATTGGTAATCATAAATTTGTTTTCTGTGTCTGTGAATCTGTTTCTGTTTGCAAATAAATTGATTTGTATTATATTTCTAGATTCCACATATAAGCAATATCATATAATATTTGTCTTTCTCTGCCTAACTTATTTCACTTAGTATGATCATCTCTGGCTTCCCTGGTAGCTCAGAGGTAAGGCCTGCAATGCAAGAAGTGAGGGTTCAATGCCTGGGTCAGAAAGATCCCCTGGAGAAAGAAATGGCAACCCAATCCAAGGTTCTTGCCTGGGAAATCCCATGGACAGAGGAGCCTGGCAGGCTACAGTCCACGAGGTTGCAAAAGAGTCAGACATGACTGAGCGCCTAAACAACAGCAACATGATCTCTAAGTCCATCCATGTTGCTGCAAATGCTTGGTTCTATATCTTTAACCACAGGCTTTCATTCCTGAAGGTCCTCTCAGGAACAAACATTGATACTGGAACACCAATGATCTTTGAATTCTGCCCCCCGCCTAGGGTTTGAAGAAAGAAGAAAGGGCTATTGTCTTTTTTCCAAAAGGCATTTCACAATTGCCTGCTTTATGTTTTCCCAGAAGTCTCATTCAACAACCCTTCTGTGTATCTCATTGGCTAAAACTTAGTCAGATCACTCCACCTAGATACATAGGAAGCTGGGACACGTGGTGTGTTAGTCGAGCACATTGCCACCTCCTACATCAACAGGGCTGCTTTTACAAAGAAATGTGAATAGATTTGGGCTGGCATTAAGCAGCCTCTGCCACCATGGACAGCATCTGGATTTCACCTTACCAGCTGACAAGTCTTCCTATAAGGTTCTACAGTTGAAGTGGTAACACTGGGACTTGGTAACCAGACAATCTGGTAGATTCTGTCTAAGCAGCCTCTCAAAGTATGTTGTGACTATGCCAGCTGGGATGGAAGTCTAGAGACCATCACAAGACCCAGCCTGATTGCATGGCTAAGCCATGACGTTCAGTAAATTAGGTGCATTAAACACATTTCTTTTTTACTTAGAAGATTTTCAACTTTGATGGGTTTAATCTGGATGTAGCCCAGTCATAAGTTGAGGAAGATCTCTACATTGTTTTACTGTCAAGGTAAATGAGTTCTTGGTATATTCTAAATTGTAAGTTCTCTGTCAGATATAGAATTTGCAAACATATGCCCACTTTCACCACTTTTATCCAGCATAGTACTAGTAGTGCTAGTCAGACCAATTAGGCAATAAAAAGGAAAAAAAAAAAAAGGCATCCAAATTAGAAAGTAGAAAGTAAAATTATCTCTGTTTGCAGATAATATGATTTTTATGTAGAAAACCCTGTAAAGATTCCACATACACACACACTCACTGTTAGAACTAATAAATGAATTCATCAAAGCAGCATGATGCAAAGGCAGCAACACAAAAATCAGTTGCATTTGTAAATGCTAACAAGGAACAAGCTGAAAAGGCGGCGGTGAGCAAAAGCAGATCAGCAAGAGCAGAAAGAGGAGGAAGTGAGTCCCTGCATCCCTGCAGGTTTGTAGGGAAGGAGAGTGGTTTGAACAGCTCAGCCCAGGACTGACCATCGCCACAAAGCCAGGTCTTCATGGGGGCATCTGGGTAAAGACACCCAGGCTTCAGGAGACCAAACCTGACAAAGCCGCCTTCCTGAACAGCCAGGCACACCCAGCAGACCAAACACAGGGCAGCAGCTGAGCGGCCTGACTTGCCTTTCGAAGGAGAGGTGGTTTCTCTCCTCTCATTCTGCATTAGCAGGTGGATTCGCATTTCCACTGTTTATGTGTCTTGAAAGCCAACATGTTCAGTGTGTTTTGAGTGTGGAAAATGATCAGCCACAACTGGCACGGTGAGATTATTTCTCAGCGAAGCATTTCCTCCGAGACTGAGCTGCCGTTTGTACAGTTTTGTTACCGAAGACCACACATTACTTGGCTGCTGGGGAACAGAACAGGAGTAAACTGACGAACTTTCTCAGAAACGTGAGAACAAGTCTCAGCGCCTGGTGAGAGGGAAAGCTGGCAGAGAACACCCACCTGCTTCCCTGTTCCCCAGGCTCCACCCACGTCTGTGCTCAGCGGGGTGAGGCTTAGGGTGACTGCTGCTCACACATGTGCCCCTTCACCCTCTGCCTGCTCCAGCTCAGAGTGGAAGGGCGGAAAATGGCCCTTTTCTGAGCCAGATCCCAAAGGAGTCTAAACTGTGCAAAATATGTGGGCGCACTTCCTGTTTTAGTTACCTAGGAGGGGTTCAGCTCCTCCCACACAGTCCTGTGCCTCTCCCCTTCCCTTCTTCCATCTTCCTGGCCTTAGAATGTTTTCCTGAGGATTAGGCAGTAAGCTTAAAAGGACACACACACTCAGCAGTGAAAGAAACACAACTGGCGTGTATAAGCTGCAAAATGAACTTTTGTGTGATATTTGGTGATTACATCCCCATGGGTAAAGGCTTGGACTCAGGGTACTGGGCGATTTTTACTCAAAAGGGGTGGAAAGATGGTACCTACCCATCTGGAAGTGTAGATACGTAGATGAATGACTGAGCAGATGGATAGCTGGGTGTATGGATGGATGAATGCATGCATGAATGAATGGATGGGTGGGTGAGTGGATGGGTGGATAGATGAGTGGACAGATTTGATAGCGGGGTGGGTGGTGGATGGATGGATAGATGAGTGCATGGATGGGTGGTTGGGTAGGTGAGTAGATGGATGGATGGGTGGGTGGGTGAAGTAAAAAGAGAGCCACAGCAAGTTCCATTGCCAAGCTCCACTGGCCCTGTCCAGTGAGTGGGGTGGGTCAGATCAAGAGCTTTTCTGTTTCCAGTATCCTGTAGGAAAATCTGGTTCCTCCCTGGCCCTGGACACGATGCACAAATGACAGCTGGGCTTGGGGCACCCTTGCCTGCACTGACATCTGTGTCTCTCCCTTGGCATGAGCATGGTCTCTCCCAAGAAAGGAAGATAGTGATAGGAAAAGGCCCTCAGCTGATTAAAGACAGAGCTATTCACTGTCAAAGCCAACATCAACCAACTATCCCTATTCTTACTTCAAAAGTAATTCATCAGAACAGAAGTAAATTCTGTTTCCTGGCCCTGCAGCATCTCTCCCAGTCCCCAGCAAGGACAGAACTCCAGTGACAGAACCGCATGTCAGGCAGAGCCCCTTTACATCGCAGGGCAGCATCTTTGCTCTCTTCTCACACCCTGGCAACCTGCTGGGCTTTCCAGGGGATGGGAGCCAGGCTGGGATCTAGGGTCTGTTTCCAGGCCCCCAACCAGAGGTCAGTGGTTCTGGGGCATCAGCCAGCAGGACCCCTGATGGGATCGGAGCCATGCAGGAAAGAGCTGGATGGCAGGAGCTCTGGGAAGGGCCCGTTATCCTCACCCCGGCTCACCAGGGAGCCCTTCGGGCTTCAGGTCAGCTCTCCTCCCAGACTTCTTCCAGGTTATGAGCTGGTAGGTGAGGTGGCCTCGTGTTCCCAAGGGGCTGACCACTGTGTCCTGTGGGGTCTTCTGGGGAGGACACCCATGCACTTCCTTTTCCTTCCTCCTCTTTCCATTAGTTCTCCAATCTTACGCTCTTATTTTAATTCCTTCCCTCTTTCCAGCATCTGCTGGATGGTGGGGACGGGGCCAGTCTTCCCTGTGAAACTTCCTTGCCTGCCCTTCCATGCTCCCAGCACCCCACTGCTGGGCCTAGCATCCTCCTCTGCAAAGAAGTGACTGGGCCAGATGCTGTCTGAGCTTCCTCCCAGCCCTGACATGTTCTTTTAAAGGGTGGGTAGGCAATGGCACCCCACTCCAGTACTCTTGCCTGGAAAATCCCGTGGACGGAGGAACCTGGTGGGCTGCAGTCCATGGGGTTGCTAAGAGTCAGACACGACTGAGCAACTTCACTTCCACTTTTCACTTTCATGCATTGGAGAAGGAAATGGCAACCCACTCCAGTGTTCTTGCCTGGAGAACCCAAGGGACGGGGAAGCCTGGTGGGCTGCCGTCTATGGGGTCGCACAGAGTCGGACATGACTGAAGTGACTTAGCAGCAGTATGTTCTTCCACAGATCCTCAGAGTAGAGATCATGCTCCTAACCCCTTCTGGGTCCCATGGAGACCCCAGACTGGAAACAGAACAATCCACTCAGCTATAGCCCTGCCTGCATCATCCAGCTCCACCCATGGGAGCCACCAGCCACCAGCTCTGGACATTCTCATTTAAAGTAATTAAATTTACATAAAACTTAACATTCTATATTTCAAATAAGCTGAAAAAGAATATATATATACACATATATAACTGAATCACTTTGCTATATACTTGAAACATTGTACATCAACAATACTTCAATAGAAAAAAAATTGGAACACACTTTTTTTTTAAATTCCATATTTCAGTCGTGCTACCCACTTGTCAGCTACCCAGTAGCTATGTGTGGCTGGTGGCTACTATATGGGATGGTGCGGAAAAGCATTTTGTCAGCGGAGGACATTTCTCCCAAACAGTCCTAGGAGGCAGGCATGCAGCCTGTGGAGGCCAGGCGAGAAGCTGAATGGGACTGACCTCTACGGCACTGTATTCATTAGAAGTTAGTCACACCAGCAAGTCTATATTCAAGATGGGAATACTGTTCAAGAACTGGTGGGAATGTTTTAAAATCTGTACAAAAGGTAACTCTGGCAGGGCCAATACACAGAATCTGACATCTTCTACTCCTGCTATGATCTTTTGTTTTAATTTTTACTGGAGTATATTTGACTTACCATGTTGTGTTAGTTTTAGGTGTACAGCAGACTCAGCATCAGTTATACATATATCCACAGTTTTTTTTTTTAAAGATTCCTTTCCCATATAGGTCACTAGAGGATACTGAGTAGAGTTCTCTGTGCTATACAGTAGGTCCTTGTTAGTTACCTATTTTATATATAGTAATGTGTAATTGTCAATCCCAGTCTCCCAATTTATCCCTCCTCCTTACCCCTCCAGTAACCATAGTTTGTTTTCTATATCTGTGACTCTACTTTTCTTTTGTAAATAAGTCCATTTACGCCCTTTTTTTTAGATTGCACATGTAAGCAATATCATGTATTTGTCTTTCTCTGTCTGACTTACACTTCATTTAGTATGACAATCCATTCATATTGCTGCAAATGGAATTATTTCATTTTTTTATGGCTGAGTAATATTCCATCGTGTATATGTATTACATCTTCTTTATCCATTCCTCCATCGTTGTTTCCATGCCCTGGCTATTGTAAACAGTGCCGCAATGAACTTTGGGGTCATGTGTCTTTTCAGATTATGGTTTTCTCCTGATACGTGCACAGGAGTAGGATTGCTGAGTCAGATGGTGGCTCTATTTTTAGTCTTTTTGAGGAAACTCCACCCTGTTTTCCACCTGTACTAATCTGAACTCCCCCGATAGTGTAGGAAGGTTCCCTTTTCTCTACGCCCTCTCAGGCATTTGTCCTTTGTAGGTTTCTTGACGATGCCCACTGCCACCTCGGTCTACATCCTTCACACCCTCCTGGGTCCTCAAGGCAGGATGAGAGCATCTGTCAGGACCCTGTTCACCTCACACCCACCTGGCACCAGGCCCTGTTGACTCAGCCTCTCAAATTTCTTTGAGTCCTCAGTTCCTCTTGTCTCTCCTGCCACTGCTTCTGGATCACTGCCAACCTCTTTCCTCCTTCCCTGGAGTACAGAGGCCACCATTGGAATACAACTCAGACCATACCGTGGCCCTTCACTTACCATGGGGCCTTGGAGGCAAAGGCAGACTAGAACCCAGGACTGTTGGCCCCTGGGGCTGGGCACCTTCCACTGCCCTCAAAGCCTAGAGGATAAATCTCTGGATGTTCTTGGAAGGCATTCTCCTCCCAGAGGCCTGGGACAGAGTCTCTCTGCCTCCTTATTGCAAGGCCCCAAATATGGTCTCTATTGCTGGATTTTTTGCAAACAAATTGTTGCTAGAGAAATAAATGGCCACTTTTATTATTTTCTTAATTTCAATTTACCATTTAAATAGGCATTGCCAGATTTCTGGTTGTCATCATCTCATGAAGGAACTATTCTTGCTCTTAAGGAACTTCCGTTCTAAAATTATACAAGACACAGACAGAGAAGATAGACACACACAGAGAGACACTAGGCTTTTCTTTTTTTGGTAAGGGCTGGGGGGAGTGCAGGGAAGGGAGAGAAAATAGAAAAGGATAGAGAAAGATCATCACTGTTTGGTGGATGAAAATAGCAGGAGAGACAGCAATGAACTTGATGGGCTCTAGCCCCAAGAAGAAGGGATTTCGAAGCTGCGTGGCTATTTATTTATTTTTGCATACAGAATCAGCCATTTTATGCAACTGATAAAATCAAGGACAATTAGACCAAATTGAGCTTTAATTTTGGATTGAAAGTGTGATTCTTCCACCAAGAACTCCCTCCCACAACATCTGAAATTACTGACTAGCTATGGAAGGCACCAGGAGCCATCAGCCCAGATCAGTGTGGGCTTATGGCTTGTCAAAGATGTAGACACTGATAAGATCCACATGCTCCTGCAGGGGCATTAGAAAGTCTAGACAGCATGCAGATTAAGGGCACACTTCAGGGAGCATTATTTAAAGTGCTTGCTTGTTTACAGTTTATTTCATTTTGCAACCAAAGAAGAAAAAGTGACCCCCCAAACCTCTGGAGTATCGGGCTGCTGGTTGTGGGTTTGGGAGGAATGAAGGGGTAGGGATGCTAGTGGGAGACACTCCAATCAAAAGCTAGATTTCCCTTACAATTTCATTCTTCAAAATGTACTGAGCTTCCCTCAACCTTAAAACAAACAGAAAAAACAAGAACAAACACAAAACAGAACCATGCTGTCACCTCCTTTCTCTGACCTACATCTCTGTTCCTTTGTTAACCTGGACCATGGAAATACAACATCCAAGTTAAAAGTTCGGAATCTTTGAGGTCAGACAGGCCTGGCGTGACCTCTCTCTTCACATGCCAAGTGAGTTCTCTCTGAGCCTCGGCCCACGGCTGCGAAGTGCCAGGCAATGATGTTCTCGATTTCACGGTGTGTGGATAGGATAATGAGATGATGTGTGGAAGGCGTTTGACTGGCACAAAGTCGAGGTTCAGAAATCATTTGCCATCACTGTATTTATTCCAGTGGTCATACAGCCTCTAGGCTCCTTTCTGCTAATGATTTCCCCCATCTTGGAGAGACTGCCCTTCCAAAGGCTTGGTCCCCGTCTCCACTGCGAGGAGAGGGGGACCCCACCCCATGCATGGGCCCTCTAGGCCAGACAAAGGGAAAGACAAAACTTCCCCCAAGTGCTGCAGGCGGGGCTGGGGGTGAGGGACAGAATTCATCTCTGGCTTGTCCCTTGGACTGAGATGCTGATGGGTGAGATGTAAGGCCCTTCCTGGAAGGGCTCGGGGACCACAAGGGCCTGCAACAAGAGAGACTCCTGAGCAGGGGCTGCACAGCCAGGCCTTCAGAGTCCGCTCTAGGCTGGTGTCTGGGCTCGAAACTTATGACCAAACCCAATTTCAACTTTCCCTCCATCCTCTTTGAGATGCCTCTGACTCTCCAGCAGTCCCTGGGTTTCTCTCTTTCCTGCGGGGGAGGGCAGGGCAGAGGGTTAGTGAGCTTCTGGTGAGGACAGGGGCCTGGGTGTTGAAAGGAACTGGGCAGAGCGAGAGAAGGGAAGATGCTGGAGGATTTGCGCTCAGCCTTTAGAGGGCTCCTGGAGGGGTCAAATTCTTTTGTGCAACTTGTATAGGACACAGCTCCTGCCAAGAGGGGACCATGAAGAGGGGGAGAAGGGGGTACTAGTTAATGGGGAGACATGGACACAGGCTGTGCTGGGAGCCCACAGAAGGAGGGGTCAGTAAAGGCCTCAGGAGAAGGCGAGGTCTGGACCAGAATCAGGGTTTTCTCAAGAAGGCAATGGGAAGCCCCACAATATGTTGAGCCCAGCAAGTGCCACAGAGGGATTGCCTTTCAGACCTGCCAACGCTGCCGCCTCCCTCCCAGGATGCCCGCTGGGGCCTCTGTGCTCACACAGCCGCTGACACATCTCTGCTTCGCAGAATTGAGAAGACTCGAGGCAATATTTTTTGTTGCTGTTCATGCCTTTCCTTAGCAATGGAAGCAAAACAGCTTCATCTTCCATGTGATCCAGGGTCCTTTAAAATGTAGTTTTATTTTTAATCAAAGCGGCACACCTCCATAGATTAGGAAAGCCAAACACGGACATGAGGTGTGTGATAGGAAACAGTTGTCCCACTCCCTCTGCCTCCCTCCAGCTCTCATTCCTCATATACAACAAATACAATTCCTCCCTCTTCTGCTCTCCACCTCCCTGTTTGCAGGCAGCATACATAGAATGCCTTTTTTTTTTCTTTTTTAATATTTATTTTATTTGACTGCGTTGGGTCTTAGTTGCAGAGTATGTGGAATTTAGTTCCCCCACCAATGATTGAACCCAGGCCCCCTGCATCAGGAGTGTGGCGTCTTGGCCACTGGACTACCAGGGAAGTCCGTTTTTTCATTTTCTTCAGTTTTAGATTCTTTGTGGAAGCTTGTGCCACTGAGACAGCCTGGGACCTGGGACCTTTTGAGGCAGTGTGTGCACCCGGACAAACATGTCCTTGAGCAACAAAATACAAAGAAACTGTAAGGGATCAAAAATAACTGCTTGCATGGGCATGCACAGTTGGGGTAAATTATGGACAAAAAGATAGAAAGAGACCAAAAAAAACCCAACTGCTACTTCTGAAGAGCCTAGAGCAAGAACAGGGTATTGCACATGGCTCTGCATACACCACCACCAAAGGGGTGGGCAAACCACCTAAGCCACCCATCCAGCCCAACCCCTGGACACACCCTTACCCTCACCCTGTGTAAGGGAGTAATCCCCCACCCCACCCCGTGCTGTATCAGGGCCCCCAAAAAGCCTTGCCTAAATTTCATGTCTGGCCTCTTTATCTATTGATAAAGGAGACCAAGAACCCTGGTCGGTAACACCATCCCTCCCAAACACATAATCTGACTCCTCTCCATTTCCTCAATATAGTGATGTCACGTTTTTAGCTAAATGAGTGACTAGTTCAGTGTTTCCAGGACAGCTGAGCCACTTTGTAAACTAGAACGTTTTCTTTTGTTTCGCTTTTGGTTTTCCTGGAGTTAGTCATGGCCAGTTGGCTTGGTTTTCCCGTTAACTAAAGAATTCACCTGCCGATGCAGGAGGTGTAAGAGAGGCAGGTTTGATCCTTGGGTCATGAAGATTCCCTAGAGTAGGAAATGGTTATCTGCTCCAGTACTCTTGCCTGGAGAATCCCATGGACAGAGGGGCCTGGTGGGCCACAGTCCAGGGCGTCACAAAGAGTCGGACACAACTGAGCATGGGTGTATTATTAAATCACTGATTCATCCCCAGCCTCTTTGGCTGAACACCAGTTTCCTTAATACCTTCCAGCAAAACACCCTTCTGTGGGACCCTTTCTGCCATGCCCTCTTTCCTTCTGGACCCTCCCTCTCCTGCTAGGGTGGGAGATGCTGCTCTCTAGGCGGCTGCCCAGGTGGCATGTAGGGGCTTCTCATTCATTCTCCACCTGAAAAATCCCTTTGCCTTCAGAGGGCCTCTTGGAGATGATTACAGGATGCTTCCTCCAGTAGAAGAAACTACACAAAACTTTTTTAAAAACTAGAACAATTTTGGATTCCCCCTGTAACTACACTGGAAACTACTTAGCCACATGCATGCCTTGGCTTTCTGAGGCTACAAAATGGAATCCCCTCTTTGGTTTTAAATCCACTGAAGCCTCTGCTCTGCCAGTCTGATTGCTGCAAGGGCATAGAACATATGCTGTTGGCATTTTTTTCCAGGTGCACACATGGTAATTTAACTGAATGCTATCATAGACTTTCTAGGTGAAAAAGCCTCCTGGGCTTGTTTTAATGAATAGATAAAGCTCATTTGTAATTAGTACATTTAGTTGTTAATATGTAAATGAGGCCTGCTGGTATCTGTAATTAGCACCAAATTCTTGACAGGGAAGGATGCTGCCAAAATATTGTGTTGACCAAAAAATTCGTTCGGGTTTTTCTGTGCAGCCTACAGAAAAAAACCAAATGAAAATTTTGGCCAATACAATACTTAGGAAAGTCTGTAATCTTCAGTCTCCAGCCACTCGAGGGAGGACCTCCCAGACCTCATCTCCAGCCCAGCCTCCTCCTCTAGGCTCCCCTCCCCATGTCCAGCCAGACCCTCCTCTCTGTATTCCAGAGCATCTTGAAGTAGCCCATCGCTAAACTCAAGTTCTGTTCCCTCCCTACCCTTTCAGCCCTTTCTAAGAAGCCCAGTCCTGGGTTACAGCCACTGTCTTCCCCTCACAGTCATCCCACCCAGCAGGCTCCCCTCATTGGGAGCCCCACCCCCACTGACCCAGAAACACAGGCCTCTTCTGACCTCACCACTGCCAGGGGCTGAGGGGGTGGTTGGGGAGGGAGGGGGTGGAAAGGGCCCTGTGTCTTTCCAAGGTCTCCCCAACTCCTTTCTTGATAGTACCATTCATTTCCCAGGTTTCAGACAAGCATGATTTTTCCAAATCACCTCTTTACAGCTTTCAGGTCTGAGGTTTCAACTCAGCATCCCCTGGGGAGATGCCAAGATTCCCCACTCCCCAAGTCCGATGTAAGCACCCTGCCCCATCAGCCTCCCCCTGTAGTGTTTAAGCACTCAGCAAGGTGTTTGCTTGTCCGTGTGTCTGCCTCCCTTCTTAGGAACAGGGATGTGTTGCTACCCTCATCAACTAACACACAGTAGATCATCAGCAAATACTCTCAAAAGAATGACTGAGTTAGTGTTCTCAGATTATTTTTTAAATTTCTCCATCAGTTCTTGTTATTTGATTATTTTGCCAGCAAACCGACTCCCAGCCCCTGCATGCAAGGGAAACCTTTGTCTTAATCTTGCTTGATTGACCTTGAGCCCTGAATTAGCAAAGCCTGAGCAAGCTCTTGTATCTGGTCTTATTGCCGCCATGACCCTCCTGCCCCGGCCCCCCTCCGCAGGTACGTGCACCGCTCTGGAAAGCTGGGTGGGACGGGGCCAGGGCCCTGCCCGGGGTCAGGAGGGTGGGATCTTCCCCTCGCGGGGGCTGAGACACCTAGGACCAACCGGCCCCCCTACTGGCCCCCCAGCCGCCCGGTGGCTTTGAAGCTGAAGCCAGAGCCCGCCTTCCTGGCTCCCCTCCCCTCCAGCTCTGCCACATTGTGTTTGATTTTTGTCGCCTCCATCACTCACATCTGCAGCCACCGGCCCCCAATGCAGATTAAGTCCTTTGACGGCAGGCTCTGAAAGCCCGAGGAAGATATTCTCTTTGGTAGGAACATTTGAAATAACAGCTTTTCAAGTGTGTGGAAGATCGGAATATGAATAGGATGGGGGTGTGGTAGGAAGGGGTTGTGAAAGGAGGGGGCTGGGGCCTGCAGCTTGGTCTATTCTGAAAGGGGTGGCCCTGAAGCTGGCTTTCTTTTCTCTGCAAAATGACAAAATCACTGTGGTGACATTTACAGCCTGTATTGCTTTGACATTTTTAAATCTCTGACATCATCACAAAACACCATAGCCTGTGCGTTGGTAAGGGAAAGGCTTTGTGTGTGGGGTTGTCTGGAAGATATCAACGGAGCCTGGTTAGCTCCATCAAGACTGCTCTCTGAGTTTCTGGGTCACTAGACATTGGTTATAGTCCTCTGGGAGGCATCTGAATCATGTAGAAGGGGGTCAGGGGTGGGTGGAGAGGACCCAGTGCTTCCTCACAAGTCCCTGCAGACGTGGCCAGCGTGTCAGGCTCATCTTGTCCATCCCTCTTGGGATGGACGGGAAGGGACAGCAGTGGAAGTCTTCCAGGTGCAGGATGCTGTCACGGACTCAACCCAACCTTCACAGTTGGGTGTTGGAGGCCAGCCCTGGCCCAATACCCCTTAGAATCAAGGAAAATGAAGGAGCCTCCATTTTTCATGCGCTAGGAATAGAGTCCAGCAACCCCGGGGGCTCCTGGAGTCTTTGGCTCCGCCCCTCACATCCCCTAGCTCCCTGGGGTGGTGACTCAATGGACAAAGCTCAGGAATAAGCACTTGGCCTGGAAGGCAAAAGAACAATAACCCTGAAGTCCCAGTGAGGAATCATTTGGATGCCTATAAATAAGTCACCCTCCTCCCCCATTTTCTACATGACAGCCATCATGATATCAGCTTCAACATTTGTTGCCCAGTTAATATTCCTTTAGGAGCCAGTGTGATACCAAAGTCTAGTGGTCCACGCGCACTCAACAACAATGCCCAGCAAAGATGCCAATCATGGGATGCCTTCTGCCTTGCTGAATATGCTATTCCTTGCATGGAAGAAGCAAAAGGGAGGGTAAAAGTGGGGAGAAAAGGGGCTGCAGCCCTGTAACAGATTAGCCAAGCTGGAGTCTAAAATAGACTCTTCAGCACAAGGCGATCCCGGACTATGTCCTCTAGGAAGACCACATCACTGGCTGGTTCCAGGACAACAGTTTTAAACCAGCCATGCTGTAGCTGTGTTCTGACAGACGCCTCACCTCCACATCCAAGAGGGGTGCTGAGTGGTGTAACCCTAAGTGATGTGTGGGTTGCTCTTCCATTTGGAAACAGGAGACAGAGTCAGCTTTGTATCCAGGATTGCTTCTCTGTCATCTTTACAAATACACACAAACAGGTCTGACAACTTGTTAGGTGCCAAGCATAAGGGAGGATATTTTGTGTCAGTCACCCACGTAAGGGACAGTTACATGACCGCTGGGACAGGTATGCATGAATACCCCAAACTTGTCCCCATACTGCTTCGGTCCTTAAGCTTTGGGGATTGTAGAACTCTTTGAGTATTAGTTAGAATCTCTGAACTCTCGTTCCAGAAATAATGTACCTATACACAAATTTTGCTATAATTTTTCCTATAATCTCCCTGGAAACCAGGGATCTTTGGAGCTCGTTTATAGACTCCAGGTTAAGTTCCTGGCTTAGGAGTTGAAAAAAGTCCCTCCAAGGAGAATATTCTTCACTGAAACTGGCTAAGTATTGAGTTCTCTCTGAAAACGTTATAAATACATTATAAGTGATTGGTTTTATTAAAATTCAAATTATTGACTTCTCAGGAATGTTTCTGCAGATAAAGTAATATATTCCTGGGGCATGAAGGAGGAAGGTGGTCTCGAGGGAGCAGGCTAGAAGGAACTGGTTTTCTCCAGAACTCACAGTCCCAGTTGCCTCCAGAGACTGTCTGAGCTGGAGCGCATCACTGATGTTTTCTTGGATGTCTCGTCTGCTTCTGATAATTTATCTGAGCAACGTGCATCGAGGGTATGTTTAGTGACAGTGTTGGTGACGGATTTTGTGCAGGTTCATTCACCCGGGTGTGATTTATTGCCCACTGGCTGCGCTGTGATTTGGTGCAGCTGAAATGATTCTGGGGGTGGCTGGGGGCTGGCTCCTGGTCTCCATCTGTTTGGTTTCCACCTTTTCCTTCCCCAACACTCCAGATGCACTTTTCAGGGTGGTCACCAGAACTGGAGGTTTTAGGAATCACAGTCCAAATTCTTAGCTGGGATGTGGAAGGGCTGGGTTTTCTCATTTCTCCCAGGCAGCTAAAACAGCGAGCTGATTTCCAGAGTATTGGCTGACTCCAGGGAGAGCTGAGAAGGGGGGAACCAGGCCACCCCATCGGTGAGCAGTTGGTGGCCTGCTGGATTGGGAGAGATGCTGAGAGCCAGTGCACTCTTGGCTTTGCAAACTCTACAGGGAGGCAGTTTTTCTTTTTTTTTTTTTAAAATGTTTTATTTAAGGACTTCCCTGGTGGGCCAGTGGCTAACACTCTGTGCTTCCAATGCAGGGGGTTCTGGTTCAATCCCTGGTCAGGGAACTAAGATTTCACATACCTTACTGTATCGCCAATAGATAAAAAATAAAATAAAAAATTTTAAAGCATTTTATTTCATTTTGGCATGCCATGCGACATGTAAGATCTTAGTTCTCCAACTAGACACTGAACTCACGCCCCCAACATTGGAAGCAGAGTCTTAACTGGGACAGCCAGAGAGGTCCCAGGAGGCAGTCTTCCTAACGCCCACACAGGCACCAACTGGGTGAGCAGGGTCCTAGAAATGACCCCCTCTTGATGGGTATGATGGTGGGCCCACATCAGAGTGGAGGAGGGGGTCCTGGGAGTGGATCCCTGTCTGACGGCTGCCCTGTAGACAGACAGGACAAGGTCCCGCCATCTGCTCGGCACTGTATTTGGGACTGAGGTTTGCTATAGCATCAACAGGGCTCTGGCCTCTCAGGGGAAGGCCCTGCTTCCCTCCGGGACGACTGGAGTTGGTGGCAGATGTAAATCAATACTCTTTCTGCTTACATGCGCCACAAATCATTTTCCAGAGACTTCCTATTGGGCACCTTGTCTTCTCAAGTGCAGGGCACGTTCCAGAAGAAGAATTGTGTCTTTTGTTTTTTAAGGTCCATCTACGCCTCTATGGACAGAGTCCCTGGGGTTGCAAAGTGTCAGCTGTGACAGTGGCTAACACTTTCACTTTCACTGTGGCTCTAAGGCTGGCCCTGACTTTGTGGAAATCAGGTTCTCTGGTCACATGCCTTCGCTCATGCAGTCATGAGTCCCCCTAAAATGCAACTTTGTTCACCAGTGAAATCTGAAGTGACCAGAGTACACATCACTGTGAAGACCCACATCGAATGCCACCACAAGGTCATGTGGAAAAAAAGAATGATGGGTCAAGTCCCAGCTAGGCCTCCTCTGGATCACAGGACCTTGGACAAGTCACTCAGTTTCTCTGAGTCTACTCCCCCGAGTAACGGGAGTGATGATAACAATTCCCCACAGCTGCTCTCAGGGCTCAATCATGGGTTAGATGTGGGTTTTGTTGTTGTTTAGCCACCAAATTGTGTCCGTCTCTTTTATGACCCCATGGGACTGTAGCCCACCAGATCCTCTGTCCATGGGATTCTCCAGGTAAGAATACTGGAATGAGTTGCCATTTCCTTCTCCAGGGGATCTTCCTTAGGGATCGAACCCGTGTCTCCTGCATTGGCAGGAGGATTCTCTACCTGGGAAGCCCAAAACTCACTAGAAACTTCTCATCAGCATTCACTCTAGATTGTGGCCTTTCCACCAGGAAGCAGCTTCCCAGAGCCAACCCAGAGACCCTCAGCCCTCTTAGACCTCCACAGCAATATGTATCCTCACAGCTCACGCTTCTTCTGCCTGTGTCATCGCTCAGCTATGCAATATACAGTAGCTGTCTACCCCTACCCCAGCCTTCAGCCCTAAGACACATTCACTTTTTAAATAAAATTTATTTTCCTTATTAAGGTAGAGCCAATTTATAATAGTATATGAGTTTCAAATGTACTCTACAGTGGTACACAATTGTTAAAGGATGTATTCTATTTATAGTTATTATAAAATATTGGCTACATTCCCTATATTGTATCTTTATAATTGATTTATTTTATACATAGTAGTGGGTACCTCTGAATTCCCTACCCTCCTTCTCTTTCTCCACTGGTAACCAAGAGTTCTCTATATCCGTGAGTTTGTTCAGTTCAGTTCAATTCAGTCGCTCAGTCGTGTCCGACTCTTTGCGACCCCATGAATCGCAGCACGCCAGGCCTCCCTGTCCATCACCAACTCCCGGAGTTCACTCAGACTCAAGTCCATCGAGTCCGTGATGCCATCCAGCCATCTCATCCTGGGTCTTCCCCTTCTCCTCCTGCCCCAATCCCTCCCAGCATCAGAGTCTTTTCCAGTGAGTCAACTCTTCGCATCAGCTGGCCAAAGTACTGGAGCTTTAGCATTAGCATCACTCCTTCCAAAGAAATCCCAGGGCTGATCTCCTTCAGAATGGACTGGCTGGATTTCTTTGCAGTCCAAGGGACTCTCAAGAATCTTCTCCAACACCACAGTTCAAAAGCATCAATTCTTCGGCACTCAGCCTTCTTCACAGTCCAACTCTCACATCCATACATGACCACAGGAAAAACCATAGCCTTGACTAGACGGACCTTAGTCGGCAAAGTAATGTCTCTGCTTTTGAATATGCTATCTAGGTTGGTCATAACTTTTCTTCCAAGGAGTAAGCGTCTTTTAATTTCATGGCTGCAGTCACCATCTGCAGTGATTTTGGAGCCCCAAAAAATAAAGTCTGACAGTGGAAACAGTGGAAACAGTTTCCCCATCTATTTCCCATGAAGTGATGGGACCGGATGCCATGATCTTTGCTTTCTGAATGTTGAGCTTTAAGCCAACTTTTTTGCTCTCCTCTTTCACTTTCATCAGGAGGCTTTTTAGTTCCTCTTCACTTTCTGCCATAAGAGTGGTGTCATCT
>SJYQ01104683.1:38323-114401 GCA_006410935.1 Redunca redunca | reverse complement strand
CCGGGGTTTGCATCCACAGGCGGTTACCTCCCAAGGCAGATGTTACACCTCCAAGTCTGGATCCTGAGTCAGGTCAGCTCTTGGTTTGACTTGTTTTATTATTTAAATGGCAGGTTTAGAAAAGGAGTATTGCTTCTCAACTCAAAAGAAGAAATCTCCTCAGGCATATGTGTGATGATCTAACCACCATTCATAATTTTTTCCAAGCCAACCTTGTTTCTGTGACCTTTAGTAAATCTTGTTATTCCCAGCAGAAAATGCTCAGAGCTAAAATAGTCTCATTATAACTTAGTCTTTATACTGAAAAAAAAATTTTTCCCCACTGTCCTTCACCTCACCATCCTTTGAATGCTCCACCCCCCACACACAAAAGAGACCCTGAAACTTCCATACTTGGCTTCAAGCTGAAAGCAGATTTCATTTATTTATTTATTTTTAGAACGCATCAGTTAAATCTGTTAATCTTTTTTGAGTTGAAGGACTGGAAGAAATCACACATCGTTTCTGATGTGATATACCCATGGGCGGTTTTGCATTCTACCCAAAGATAGCTCAACTTCATTTTAAGATGTTTTGCCTTCTATGGCAATCAAAATCAAACTTTTGTAAGTAGACGTGTGCGTGTGGGTTACGCAGCTCCTGTCAGCGGTGCCTGCGGTCTTTGCTTGACCTTGGATGAACAGCTAAACCTTGGAGGCGGATGTGTGCATCAAAGCTGCCTACAGGCACTTGGGTACCCCAGGTTGCTCAAGCTCCAGGATGAGAAGAGGGTAAAGGACAGTCACCTCTGGGCTATGTATAGGCTTTGTGAAAGGTCACATCATCTACCTAATTGGAATCAACTTTCTTTCATGCCTGTTTTTATCTCCATGGGGAGAAATGCCAAGTTAGCTGGGAATTAAGAAGTCAGGGAGCCAGCTGTGCAACCTTGTTAAAGTAACGTTGGACTTTGGGTCTCACTTTGCTTATTTCTAAAATGGGACCAGATATGTTTGAAGGCAACTTCCCGCTCACATTCAGGTTCTTGCTTTTTTCCTGGGAAGATCCCAGGAAGTGTTCAGAGTCCAGGTAGTCACTTCCCGCTAGTCAGATGTCATCCAGCCAGCCTCCTGCATGTCATTGCTTTTTTCCTGCCATGTGACCAGCATCTGGGTCCTCACCCCAGGGCAGTGTCTTCCTTTCTGCCCACACCTCCACGGGCTCCCTCCAGCCCTGCCCATCCCACCACCATCCCCCTCCACTGGATGCCATCAACAATATATCTGGGGTAATGTATTTGTAACAGGACAAGCTTTGGGAAAATCTCTTACTGTTCCTAGGAAAGTTGATTGTGCTTATTATCATAAACTCTTAGTTTCCTCAAATTTTCCACTTACTTGTTCTCCTTATATGAAACGTAATCTTTCCCCAAGTATAATACTTCCTATGCAACCCTTTTAAAGGAGATCATTGCATTCATTCAAATGAAATTATTCAGGACCTACTATTTGTTGGGCTCAAGAAAAGCTTGTTGAGTGAATAAATGAATGGATAAATGTACCTTGCTGGGTGCTACAAGCGATTCAGAAACAAGTTCTCTCCCCAGCCTTTAGGAGGATGGTCTGTCTATGGCAGTGGAAAGGAATAAACACATACAGAAATAGTTGGAATACAAGCAGTGCCAATATTCAAGGTATGGTAACACCACCTGTAAATATTGAAAGCTAATACTACTTGAATACTAGTTGGGAAATAGCCACTTCCCTAACTACCCCTTGCAAGCATTTTTCCCCTCCCAGCTATCCTACCTCTTCCTTGGAATCCCCAGGTGTTAGTCACTCAGTCATGTCCCACTCTTTGTGACTCCATGCACTGTAGGCCCACCAGCCTCCTCTGTCCATGGAATTCTCCAGGCAAAAATACTGGAGTGGGTTGGAATCCCCAGACCTCACCCAAACCTAGCAACCAGTGAGGGTTAACATCTGAGGCTTGGCAGGGAGCCTCAGGTATGCTGCTGCAGAGCTGATCTGATTGGTCAGCAAGCACCCTTGCCTAACTAACCAGTTAGTTAACATTTGCGCTATCTCTACTGAATAAGTAAAGCTCAGGCAACTGCTAAATAATAACAACAATAAAAATAAAAGTGCAGAAAGAAAAATATTGGGAAAGTTGGTTCCATTCTCAACTACAGTGATGGGCACCAGCCAAAAGAGGGTGTTACATTCCCTGGCCACACAGACCAGCTCAGAAATGAGCAAATGACCAACCAGATTAAATGGGATGTAACAAAACTTTGGCTGGGACTGTTGGTAGAGAGATATTTGTTTTTTATGATGGATGTGAGCTAAGATGTGATTCTTGAGAAACCATGGGCTGCCATATGAAGCCCAGTGGTGCTAGGAGTTGAGTGATGAGAAGTTCCTAGATGAAGCCACTCCTGAAGTCAAGCATGCTTTGAAGACTTCAGTTACCTAACATAGGTAAGTTTGGTTTTCTGTTACTGTATAATAAAAGAAGTCCTGATACTGGGATGAGGCAGCAAAGGAAATACAGAGTAAGAGATGTGGAAAACAGTGCCCTGTCATACAGTTCCCTTCTTTCTTAGCTTTTTGGAGCCAGCTCTCCACAATTCTGGAATTTAGTCCCTTTCCTCTTTGTCATTTCCCAGGCCATCAATGCCTTCTGACTTTTACTTGATTTCCTACCCAGTCTGGGGTAAAATTCTTCACCCTTTTAGCCTTCTGTTTTTACCTTGTTAATCTCTAACCCTGAGCCCTCAGAACAACACTCCTTAGCTCTTTTCCCATCATGGCAAACTCAGAAAATAACAATCTTTGAAGGACATCCTGGGGTAAACTACAGATTTAGGGTGTCTTTGTGGGTCTTGGGGGGAAAAGTCTACTATATTCTTTATATTATGAAATTGTGATTTAAACAAAAGTAAAACACAAAGTCCCAGGGAAAATGGAGATTTGTATTAAACTTCAAAATAAAATCTTTTCAAAATGTTAAACAAGAAATAGGAAATTTCTTCCACGGACATGACTTTTTTATATCAGTTTTTACACTACAAATGCTATCCTCAAATCCTGATCAAAACTTTTCAATGGTAATCTCTTCAACTTTTTTGGGAGTCCCTATCAATGAGAAACTGCATATGTTAGAAATTAAAAAATCATAACCATTTTCTGGGTACCTTTCAAAATGTCAACTGCTGAAATTATATTTAAAAAACCAAATAGTGTTTTCTCTTTTCAGTTTTATGTAATATCTTGTGATTTCTTGCTGCAATCTCTTATGATAAAACAAATGAACTTTGAATCCAATAGGATTATTTTTAAATCAGTTATTTCCAAATTATGAGAAGTCCTAATGTACAGAATGCATGTGTATTTTTAAAGCAATCTCCTTATACCTAAAATAAAGACTATCACAATAGATCATCAGTCATGGTGAGAGCTTCCCAACCACTGTTTCAAGACACCCTGCTGTGTAGCTAGGGGGGTTCTAAGTGTGCTATAGCAGTGTGGACCCTCTTGGTCCCCAGGATGACCAGGTGGGGCCTGGACTACAGCCTTCAGATGAGAGTTGCCTCTGGGCTCCTACAGGCAAAAGCACAATGATCAGCATCAAGGACTGATGTACGATGCTTTACTATGGAGACTGGGAGAGACCAGCTATGCAGCATGACTGCTCAGCCTGGACAGAGAGCCCATGGTGTTACCAAGCACACAGCCACTGTGGCTAACTAATCAAAAGGGGCTCCTGGGAGGGCTTTAGCGTGTGGCAATAAGTGTCTGCCTTTATGTATGTCAGATGCTTCAGCCCACTAGCCGTATCATCACAAACTGAATGCACCCTGTGTAACCACGACCCCTTGGAATGGTAATTTATCTGTTGACATAGAGTGCAAGTTGCTCAGTTGTGTCTGACTCTTTGTGACCCCATGGACGGTAGTCCTCCAGGGTCCTTTGTCCATGAGGATCCTCCAGGCCAGAATACTGGAGTGGGTAACTGTTCCCTTCTCCAGGGGATCTTCCCATCCCAGGGATGGAACCCAGGTTTCCCACATTGCAGGCAGACTCTTTACCGACCAAGCCACCAGGGAAGGCCATCTGTTGACGCAGATTAACCCCAGCCCCCACCTCCATTTCCTCCTATTTTCTCTTGCTTTTTTCCTGATCCCAGCCATCACCATCATCCTTCTGAAGGCCACCTGGAAACCCAATTCAAGGACTTTTTCTCAGTCTTTGACTCTTTACGACTTTCCTGGAGCAATCAGAACTATCTTCTGCCTCTTCCAGCAAGGAACATTTCTCTCCCAGTCCAGGACCAGGAGGTTTTGTGTGACTTGTTAAGCAGACTTGAGTGTGGCTCCTCTGTCCATGGGATTCTCCAGGCAAGGATACTGGAGTGGGCTGTCATGCCTTCCTTGTAGAGCCCTGAAGGCTCCAAGAAAACACACACAAATGCGTGCACGTGTGCGCGCGCGCGCGCACACACACACACACACACACACACACAGACTGGGCTAAATGGAGTAGGGCCAGGTTTCAAAGAAGCAGTATTTGTAATCACATTAAAAAGCCAAGGCTACTACTGTGGCTTTTAGCATCTTTCATCTTTGAATGCTCAGTAAAAATATTTTTGGCAAAGGAAAAACAAAACGAAACAGCTCTCTCTCTCTCTTGGCTCCTGTGCGCTGTACATTCTTGAGTTTCTTTTTCTTCTACCCACTAACACAGGGGGCTCTGACCCTCCGGTACTCCAAGCCTTCTGCTCCACTGTTTCTACCATTACTACTGTGTGGATGAATTTAAAATCTTGCTAGTGGTCTGCTTGTTCAAGTTCCAGTTCTACATTTCTGCCTTCTCCTTGGACAATTCCATCTAAATCTCCAGACAGCACCTCCCGCTCATCATGCCTAGAGGCTTCTTCTGCATTCCAGGTCCAACTCAGCTCTTCCTTCTCACTGCCCGGCTTTTGTTAAGGGTGCCACTATCCCCCCACTAGGCTTGAACCCTTGAAGGTAAACTTGACTTCTCAGCTATTGCTGAATCCTGACTATCTCCCTCTTGAATGCCTGTCACACCCATCTCCTCGATTTCCGTAGATGCCGCCCTATTCTGCGTTCTGTACCTCACCTGGATTACCACAGTAGCCTCCCAACTGGCCTACCATCTTTTCTGTCTTCTGCCACTTTTGGCAGATTATTACCAGCTCATTTCAGCATAAAACTCACTTGCTTATTTTTTAATTTTTTTTTAAACTTTCTTGTTTAAAAGCTTTCAATAACTCTTTGCTGTTGATTGAATTTAGCTTAACTTCTTAGCCTGACTTTCAAATCCCTTCATAATCTGTCCCCAGCCTATCTATGTAACCTGAATTTATTTATAGATTCTAGAAATATTTACTGAACTCCTATACTTTGTGCCAGACTGGCCGAGGTACTGGACAAGCAAACATATATGTTAGATCATAACTGCTGGTAAAAAATACTAATTCAGGTAAGGAGGTACATGGTGATGGGAGAGGCATTTTATTTTCTTATTTTTTATTTTTTGGGGCACCCCATGAGGCACCTGGGATCTTAGTTCCCCAACCAGGGATTGAACCCACACTCCTTGCATTGGAAGCATGGAGTCTTAACCAATGGACCACCAGGGAAGTCCGGAGAGGCATTTTAGATGGGATGGTCAGGAAGGCCTTCTGGATGAGGCGGCATTTGTCTATAAAACTTGAATGAAGTGAGTGAGCATGAGCCTTACACAGAGGGGAAGGGCATTTCAGGTGGAGGGAAAAGAAAGTTCCAAGTCCTTAAATTCAGAGCATGCTTGGCAAATTGGAGAAACAGCAGAGGGGGCAGAATGGATGAGCAGAGTGAACAAGGAGGACGAGAAGACACGAGAGAGTCAGGCCTCAGGGTCAGGTTATCTAGGCTTGGGGGGTGACAGTGTGCATGTAGATTTAATCCCGAATGAGGTGGAAGACCCTGGAAGGCTGTGAGTAGTAAAGTGACGTGTTCTAAAAAATACTACAGACAGCTGTGGGGAGACTGGATAGGGGAGGGGATGAGCGAGAGTGAAAATTGAGTGGACAGTTAGGAGGCTACTGCAATCATCCAGGCAAGAGATGAGAGGTTTAGGGAGGGTGGAGTGTTCAGGTGCTGTGTCCAATTCTTTGCAACACCATGGGCTGTAACCCGCCAGGCTCCTCTGTCCATGGGATTTCCCAGGGAATAATACTGGAGTGCCTAGCCATGCCCTCCTCCAGAGGACCTTCCCAACCCATTGGCAGGCAGATTCTTTACCACTGAACCATCCATGTCTCCCAAAGATAGGAGACATCATTAAATTCTAACTACAGTTAAGAAACTAGTGCTAGCATCTGCTGGTGGATTGGATGTGAAGTGTCAGAGAAAGAAAAGAATCCAGGATGATTCTGAAGCAACTAGAAAGACAGCTGCTGTGAAATGGGCTCCATGAGAAGCAGGTGGGAACAGAAGTTGACAGGAGGAAGAACGTTCAGTTTGGGGTATAAGTCTGAGATGACTATCAGATAGCCACATGAAGACGTCAGTTTGTCAGCTGGATATCTGAGCCTAGAATTGACAAGAGGTCGGGCTAGCAATAACTGTGGAAGCTGTTTGTGTGTAGATGGCACTAGTGTTCAGAGAGTGGGAGCGATCTCTTATAGAGATTGCTATAGACGAAGGCCAGTGGACTGAGCCTGGGTCACCATCACATGTAGAGGTTGAGAAGGTAAAAGAGGGACCAGGAAGGTCGAAGGAAAGCAAACGAAGAGACTACGATGGCCTGGAAACCAAGGGCAGAAAGGGTTCAACAAGCAGGGAGTAGTTTAGGAGTCGAACCACGTCCCCTGCAGTGGAAGCACAGAGTTTTAACCACTAGACCACCGGGGAAGTCCTAAGGAGGGAGTGGTTTGTGGCCTGTTTAAAAATAACTGTGTGTGTATATGTGTGTGCTACGTATGCACACGTGTGTAATGGAGGATGGGAGACTGGCTTGTGCACTCTAAATATTCATAAACAGAAACTGCCAGATTGATCGTTGCTGAATCTGGGTAGATGGGAGTTCATGTTATCATTTTCCATATTTGTTATCAGTTTGAAATTTTCCATTAAAAAGAAAGAATGAAACAAAACAGGGAGAGAGAAACTGAAATGTTGATGGCACTGACAGGTCAGTTAGGAGTGGATGGAACCTGTACAGGCAGTGGTGCTGGTGACGAGGGAAATCTCGGCAGGGAGGAGAGCCTGTTGGTAGTGGGTTCAAGAGAGATGGGGTGGGAAGGAGTGAGCAAGTACCATCACCTCCTTCTGGGGATTCTGTGGGAAAGGGGAAGAAAGAAGTGGGTCACTAGCTGGAAGGAGATCAAGGGGCCAGAGGTGGTAGGGGGGTAGGTGAGCTCAGGATGGAGTGATTATAGCCATATTTCCTACCACCGTCCTGCACAAAAGCCCTAGACACACCTCCGGAAAGCATCCTTCCCCCCACATTCTCTGTCCACAAGCCCCCCATTCATCCCACCCATCCACCAAGGCCTGGACTAGCTCCCATCTCTGGCATCATCCTAATTGTATGTGATGTGTCCAGGTGTACAGTTTCTATCCACAGGCAGAATTTTTAAGGATTCATTATGAGAAAGCTTTGGCTGTGTGTGCAGTTGGAGTCTCGGCAGCCTTCAGCTTTAGTGTGTGTCTGAGCACACTGTGTGTTTATGCTGTAGATTCAAACTGCACCACACTCCCCTGACAGCCTTCAGAGGGGAAGCAGAACTTCTGCACAAGCAGGGAAGTCTTATTCCTTTAGATCCTGAAAGACAGCATTCGATAGTAGCAAGGAGAAGAGTATCTTCCACTTGCCTTTCTCACTCTAAAAGACATGGCTAGAAGCACGGTTCACACTAAGGGATCACGGACTGGTATTTATTTTTGAAACTAACTGAAAAGCCTCAGCTGTTACCCAAGGACTTCTCTTTGAAAACATCAGAAGTTGGGCGGGAGTAGGTGGGTGGAGAGAAGCAGCCTTCTAGTTTCAGATGTGGCAAGCTCTATGAAACTGCACTGAAAAATAAGACATGATGAAAAACACTGCTTCGCTCACACCTCCCTCAGAGTGTATCACAGTGAGGAGACCAGGGCACCAGTTCTTAAGATTCTTCCTGCTGGGAAGTTTCCCTCAGAAGTATTCATTTTCAGTGTAAAAGGCAAGAACAGACAAGACACTTTTTATCAGGATTAAATACAAGATGCATCAGAGTTGGGCTGTGAAGAATTTCTTAAGAAACAAGAGATGTTATCAATGTTTCTGTGATGATGAGAAGGCTAAAGGGACAAACAATGTTTTTGTTCCTATACAGCTAAACTGAGGGCAAGAAGAGTAAACACAACCTTTTTTTTTTTTTAAACTGGTTTTGATTTTCAATGTTGTATTAGTTTCAACTGAATCACTGTGCTATATACCTGAAACACAACATTGTATATATACATATATTCTTCTACAAATTCTTTTCCCTTATGGATTATTACTAAATACTGAGTATAGCTCCCTGTGCTATACCAAACACGTGTTGACCGATCTCAGCAGCACGAACAAAAAGGCATGTGCACCTCGGGCCCCTAATGACTGCCGGTGCTCACTGTTGCCAAGCCCTGTGTCATGTACGTGTTACATATGACCAAGTCCCTCCACTCACAAAGCCCGAGGAGACCATCACAACACAGGGTGACAGCCAAGAGGCCACCTGTGGTGGAAAGGCCTCCCTGATCCTCGCAGTAAGGGAGCTTGGGGCTTTCTGCAGAAAGCCTCATGAGCAGAGGTTCCTGGGTAGAGAGCTGAGACAGCCAGGAGCCACACCACAGTAAGACCCAAACCCGGACATACAGGCAGAGGCAGGGCCACAGAGGGCCTCTGATGACAGGGAGCTCTGACTGGGGAGGAAAAGGCAGGTTTGCAGCTTCAAACGATCATTTTGGTGGCAGCGATCTAAAGGGAAAATAGACCGTGTGCCAGCTTCAAAGTTGTGAAAATTGGTGACTCTTATTGGTGTGATGTGCTGTCAAAGCCAAAGTCTGTTTTTCTGTTATATTCAGCTATGCTTATTTTTGTACCGCCAAGAGGTGAGGGTTTCATTCTATTTGAGTATTTTTAAACATTCAGACAATTTCGTTGTTCACCTATGCAGCTTAGATCACAAGAGCACAATGTAATCAGTCATGGTGATGTAAGTGGATGGTAGTTACTATGAAAATGACCTTCAGCTATGGAACTGGGACAGCTTCTTCCCCTGCACTTACAAGCCCCTGCCTGGAATTTCACTGATGCAAAAAGTTTTCACCCAGTTTGGGGTTAAATGTAGAGGCAATGGACAGTGTGGTGAGACATCCGTAAAACAAACTCTGTTCTATGTAATTACATGTCTTCTCTCTTTGAACTTATGTCCTACCTCCTTTTTGGGAATTAAGATTCCCCTTATGAAACAACAGCAACAGTTTTTTGTAAACGGCAAAACAGTTGGCAACGCCAGATCTGTGCAATGACTTTTTTGAAATGTGAAATTGTCTTAGAAGGCCCAGCAGTCACCTGACAGCCGAGTCTGGGGAGAGGACTGGCACATCTGGGTTGACCAAGGCTGATACTGACCTGCCAAAGTGCCAGAGCTGACAGCTAACTACGTGACAGTCAGAAAACACTGGCCCAGTGTGTGACTTAGTCACTTATTTCCTCTTAATTGCATCTTTGGAATTAAGCATCTTAATGAGGATTATTAAACTCCTTTTCATGGCCTCTGTGTCACTCACATTTAAACACTGTTTAATTTAAATGTGACTTAGTAAGTTCCTAAAAATATATTTACTTTCCTGCTCCCAACTTCATCTTACTTTGGGGAGAGGTGCTCATAACCTATTACCTGTTAGCACTGAACAAACAACTTAAACAGTTTGGACCCTGGCACGAAAGCAGCCCTCCGCACAAGAGCTGTACCAGAGCCTTTCGGCGAGTACTCACTATACCATCAATCAGGACAGCAGAGCCTGGTGTGCTGCAGTCCATGGGGTTGCAAAGAGTTGGATACCGCTGAGTGACTAAACAACAAATTAGGTGAAGGAGGTAAAAGACCTATGTTCGGTTCTCAGCTTACAACTCACTAGCTATGTAACCTTGGGTCAAAGCTTCTCAACTGCAAAATGAAGTTGAGATGGTATCTCCTTGAACAAAGTGGTTCTGTTTAGGGTTTGGTGAATATTCCACAAGGGTGATATGGCTATTATCATGAATATAGGATATTCACAAAACACTGGCTTTTACACAAGAATCATGTTAGACTTGAGAAGGTTCTTTTTGATTATCTGGCCCAATCTTGGCACTTTATAGATGGGGAGAAACGAGTTCTAGAGTGGACAGAAATCCAACAGGAGGCAGAGCCTAGACTTGGTCTCTGGGTCTAGCCCAAGATTTTCTCTAAAACATTAGCTTTTCCTACCTGGAAGCATTTGATGCATAATTTTCAAGTTTCGTGGTTTCTCAGGAAGAAAAATAGAGGATTTTCCAAGTTTTTATGCTAATCTCAAGAATGCAACAAAACTACTTGGATATTGAGGGGCCTGGTTGAGAGGATCTGATAAAAGCAATAAAAGGGACACAAAAGCATCACCAGTAAAACAAAGCAGATACACTTTCTGTTATTTGAAATCAGTAGTTTTATTACAATATCCACTGACACACAATTAGAGAAGGAATGTCCTGACATTTTCTGAGCATTTCACGGAAAGCAAATGTAACCAGCCAGGCAGTCGAGTCTTCCACATCTTTTCCAAACACAAAGCAAAATCTTTTATCTGTGATAACAAAGGAAAGTAAAGTTTTCTTATTCTCATCTACAAAACTTCAGTGTCAGAAAACAGTTATTAGGAAGTGGGCTGAGACAGGAAGTATTTCCTTCATGACGTTCCAAATCGTGCCTCCAGACTTCCACCCCGATTATTTTCTGTATGACTTTTTATGACACTATGGATGGTAATGTGTTCAGGGGCTAAATGGGATCTACTTACTATATATCACTACAACTGAAAGGGAAAGATAAATTAAGAAAATTAAGTCCTGGAAAATGCACAAAGGCAAAGAGAAAATATCTGGGTGTACTGAAGATGAGATGCTCTTTTCATGTAACTCATTTAAAAGGTTACAATTACCATAAACATTTTAACTCCATTAAAGATCGCTGACAAAGACTTGCTCTCTCATCAGCAAAAGGCTTCTGCCTTGACATGAGCTTGGAAGAAAGCATCACACTGTGTGAAAAGAGCCACTAATCCTGGTGAAGCAGATATCAGACTATCAGGAGTTGCATAGGCTTTTCAGATCCATTTTGTACAAGACACCATGAAATCTTGACCAATTTCCACCTTTCAATAGTTGCAGTAGCAATCAGATGTTTTTATTCCTATAGCACTCAAACACACAAAAGTACTCTAGGAAAGAAACACTAAAATGGCATTTTGAATAAATTCACATTACAAAACTTGGAAATAATAAAGGGAGAAGCCCAAGCATGACACTAGTATTTCATATAGAAAAGCACTGCAGGAGAAAACTTTGTTTAAAAACATTAAAACTCGAATGAATAGAAATACACTTTTGGTTAATCTGTGCTGTTTCATATAGAAATCCTATCAGATATTCAATCTACTAGATGACTCGTTTGGATTTTCATGTCTCACTGTCTTAGTAGAAGAATGTACACTGCTGCCTATACTCACATATATATGCATTTACATATATAAAATTCAGATAATGAAAATTTGTTTTAAATACACATACTTAAAACCTGTACCCTAAAAATAAATACATTGGCCTCTAGTAAGCTAATTCTCAAGAGTTCCTTGACAAACCAATCAGAACACAGTTTCTCAACAATGGCATGTGACGAATTAGCCACTCTTTAAATCAATTATCTATCAGTAAATGTGTTAAAATTCAGATGTACAACTGAAATAGCATTCCCAGAATAGAAGATGAGAGAAAATTCTGGCTTTGAAAATAAATGTCTTGGCTTCCTTCATGTTTAGTTCCTACAGATGTCTAGTCTTTGCCTCTGCATTTATCTAGCAGTGGGAGAGCATTTTCCAGTGACAGTGTTCTCTTCCACTGATATTACCTTCTACTCAAAGGAGTCAGCTGGCATTTCCTTTGCGGTTTTGTGTACAGGAACTAACACAACATCGTGTATATATCTGATATCACTCCCATCATCACAGTGAGTTGTGTGTTTTAATGTAATTTACAACGTGCGGATACCACCGAGGTAAGGGAGAAGTAGCCCTGGCATAAAAAAAAGTCTCCCAGAAGAACAACACGCATAGGACTGGGTGGTGTATCTCTATGTTTTATGAAGTGACTCAAGACCACTGCCAGAGTGGACAGACTGGATATCTGTCTGATACTGTAGTTCAAACAACAGACTCGATATACTTCCTTTAGAAAGAATGACATTCACAAAATGGAGCTTTACTTTTTTACTTTTACAGTTCCAAAACAACTTCTTAGAATGATATAAACCAGACCAAGTTGTTTAATACAGTACAATATTTAACAACCTTGTCATTTGGTTTTGAATACAAGAATTTCAGAGATATAGGAAATCCATGATAAATAATAGCAAGAATGTTTAATGCCACTGCCTAAATGTTTTAAAAGGAAAATCTATCATAGTTGAAATATAACTTCTAAAAAAGACAATGTTCTATGCACTCACAGTTCCAGATTGCTAACTTTATAAATTAAAGCAAAAGTTATCCATATATAAACAAGGCCTCTTTTTCATTGATTTTGATCTCATTTAAACCTTTAGATATTTCAATCTTCAGATTCCACAAGGTAAGGCTGAGTTTATCAGATATAAATAAAATGTTTAAGTCCATGATGTATTGTAGCACTGAGGAAACAAAAACATCAAATATTTACAGACTGGCTACAATACTTTTTTTTTTTTAAGTCAAATGTGTATCAACATCAAGCCACACTCTTTTTTTTTTTTTTAATTTCTCTGGTTGCAAAAAATGGGACAACAGCATTTTTTCTCACTCATCTTTCCTCTCAGTCCTGAAGTCAGAGGCAGGTCCTTAGGTCAAAGGTCTTTTGGGAGGTGGTGGAGGCATGAGCTCTGTGTCTGGGTCCGGATGATGCTTTCGCTTCTGTCCTTGAGAAGCTGCTGCACATCTGTCAATGAACTCGAAGAGCATCTCCTTGGTGACAGGGTTGGAGATACTATTGCACACAGCTGTGGAAAAAGGGAGACACGTGTCTCGTGTGAGGGTTCATGAAGGAAGCTGACTCGCATCAGGGAGACGAGGATGGGAGAGGTTTCCATCCCAACAGGCTGGAATGTGCCGTCTTGCCGACGTGGGTGACTTGCTGCGAATTAAACTGAGCTCCTCTCTCCCCAGCCCCTGAAATGAGTGCGCTGCCGGCGGCTCTTCCTTGTCTGGCAGAGCCGTGTGGCTTGTGCGGCTCAGGTCCCAGCCCAGCGGTCACCCCGAGTCCCCTGCGCTGGGAGCACTGGATCCCGGGAGCCCCTCCGATGGGCACACTTTACTATTAACTCTAGAACAACCGTGTTTGGGCTTAAGCCTGTCTTCACCACAGTTTTCGATCCTTCCAAACAGTTTGTGTCGCATATTGATCTCGCGCAGTGCATCACACTACAGTCCATGTTCATACAGTTTCTAAAGAAAACACACCCTGTGTCCTTCAACCTTTCTCTCTCTCAGAGAGAAGTGCACACTGTCACGTGTGGAACACAGCACACTAAGGCTTTGCTGTAGCTGGGAAAGCATATTTTTCTTTATTTTAGTAGCTTGAAGTAAGGTATTATAACAAAATGACTATTAAATAAAGCACCTTTTCTTATGTGATCAAAACTGTATTTACCTACTTGGTTTTAGACAAAAAGACATAGGCTTAATTACTCCTCTTTTTTGAAATTAATTCATCCTGTCTGAACACAAATAGTTCTAACAAGAATTTTTTGAACGTATAAAAGTAACTTTTAAGCTGTAAAACTCAAACTGGCAATTTCTTTATTATCCCTTAAGCTTATCATCAGCACATTCACTGACTGAGCACTCTTAAACTTCACAATCCCATTAACCTTTAATCTTGGTTTGTTGTTTTTTTTTTTTCCCATTCCACTAAAAGCTCAATCCAGAGTTGCCTGAAGTAGTAGTTTACCTTATAAAAATAATTAATGCATGCTGCTCCTCATGAAACAAGCTTACTACTCTGAATTCCCAAAGCAATCATACTGTACCCAGAGTACATCCTGAAGATAGCATACCAAATTTTACATTTTTTTTTTTAAGCTTTTCATTGACTTTGTTCTCCATTGTTTGTAAAGCTATTTTAGGAGCTGGAAATTACATTTTCCCCTGCTAATTCTGTCTTTTACCATCTGGCAAACAACGGTTTTTAGCGTTTTGAACAGATCTGCAATTACCGTGGTTTTTGTTGTGGTTGTTGTTCAACAAATTCATCTTGTCCACAGCTCACCTTCTTGCCCTTTAAACTGCTCCCCTGGGCGCCTGGCAGGAGCCCACAGGTTGAAAGAGGACTAGAGTCACAGGGCACAGACCTGCCACAAGCCCTCTTTGGTCTGGATGATCTTCTCCCCTCTGAGCTGAACCGCAAGAGCTTCGTTCTAACACCTTACCTCTTTTGGGGGGTTTCGTGTACCATCCACTGGGAGGCTGTCATACTCACCCATGGCAGTGTTGTAGGCATTAGGAAAACTTTTATCTGTTCTCTGTCTCATAAAGACCCAGCTGTTGTTCTCGAATTTGCATTCTATAATTTTGTTGTCATACTGTTTTAGCTCTTTTGTCACCTGTTTTAAAAGAGAATTGAGGAAAATATTTAAGTCATTTGACAGGCTCTTGCTTCCATTAGTGACAGATGCACGAAGGGATGCCAAAAACACCTCAGTGGCCCGTCACATGGAGCTCTTTGTCATCTGAAGCGTCTAATCAAGACCAAGGATGCAGTACTCACGCCCCTGCACACTTGCTGATTAATCTGACATCTTATAAATAGGAGTGAAAACGGCTGCCAATATATAGCAGTTAAAGGAAGCTATGCGGAAACCAGCCACTCCTGAACCAGAGGCAAATATGTTACCATAGGGACCAGTGCCTCCAATACCATCTGTGTCCCTCTGGCTTTCAGGAACTGAGTATCTGCAAAGGTTCCAAAAACTTTCAGAAAGGTCCTGCCATCTAAAGTCCTATGTCAGAACCTAAGAAATCCCCTTTACTGGTTAAGATAAAAAGTTGCACACAAGAGAGCAGACATTAGGATCTGATTCAGGCAATGTGCATCCTAAATATTTTGCTTTTTAAGCAGTGATAATTAACCAAACAGCTCATCTTTAGGCTGTTTATTTACCCTTTTCATCTCCAAAATGGTATGGATTCAGAGATGAAGCTGGTTTTGATATTCAGTGGTGGATTTTTTTGGCTACTTCATCTTAGATGATTGAATATGGATTACAACTTACTCTATCAAAGCTAACAAGTATCCATGGCAACTGTAGAACCTCTTAAAAGATATTTCATCGGGTTGTGAGGATGGTTTTCATAAATAGGAATCTAAGCTTATCTTTGCAGTTTTCAAATCAAATGCCAGTCATAGTAATATTTTAATTCTGTCCTTATCTTTCACAGCTAACAACTTTTCCTCACAATATGGAAGATTGCAATCAGTTAACTTCATTAGCATTATTTGAAATGCTCTCCTTTTTCTACCCACGTATTCACTACCACCTAGGAATATAAAGGGAAGGAAAATTTTAAAAGATGCTGTCAATTCACAGAATAGGCAGCGCATGTTTTCATAAAAACTTTCAAATTGTAGTCCTTTTCCCTTCTTCAGTATTACAGCTGATTGGACTACTTGCATTTTCAACAAATCTGACAGGACCAACACATTTCAGTGTGCTGGAACCAGACCTACCCAAGAAAATGATGCTCTACTTAGTAAACTTCATAATTCGTTCTCAAATATTCATTATTCTAATCTCAACTCCCCTCCCTCCCTTCCGAGGGATCTACCTCCTTTTACTTTTGATACATGGTCTATATCCAACCTAGGCAACTTACTCAGGTACAGGAACCACTTACATTACACCAGAAGTAGGGTCTGGGTCTAACAGGTAGGTTGCTAAACCTTTCAGATTCTTCATTTTCTAATTTCTTAAGTGGGCAATGGAGTTTCTAAGGCACCGGGACACTGGAGCAATAATAAATGAGTGTCCAACATACAGTAGCCCACCAGTAAAATTCTTAATTGAATATAAAGTCAGGAAATGAAACATTACTTGTAAACTTTAAAAAAAACAAGCTAAGCAAATTCACTAAAGAAACCAAGATGACGTGAAGAGATATACTTTGAAAGCACTTGTCAAGAAAATTATATCATACGCATTTACAAGAATGGCTTGTTATCAATGTGCAGTCTGTACTTTTACTCACTACTGATCACAGTACATCTTTATCAAATAGCTTATCATTCCTGTGTTCCTAGTATCAGATTTGCGATAAATTATGTGTTGCTCAGTCTGACTATAGCCATTGGGCTGTATTATTAAGTATCTGTTTGTATCTGTCCACATTAACACTCTGGGAAACAGGGCTTTCCAGAAAATGCAGGCACCTGCCACTATGCCAACCTAAATGTATTTCCATCTTCAAAAACAGTACATTGTTGTTCATTCACCACACCAATAATATTCCCAAAATAGACACACTGTCCTCATTTGGTCAGGTAATAAAATATATCTAACTGATAAATGTAATACATCCCATATGTGTACAAAGACAGTTTTCACTAATGGTCAGATCAAAAGAATGATTGGCATACAGGGAAGGAGTTTAATTTTAGTATCTAAATTCTAATTGGTTACTATGACAATAATCATCCTCAGCCAATCACACATTATTATTTACTAAAACAGGATCTGGTTAGGCCTTTTATAATCAGCTCTGCTATCCTGTTTTGAGTTAATGAGAAGTTGCAAAATAATAAGAATAAAATATTTATAAATCAAGATTTCATATCTGTACCCATAATTACATTGGATTAATGAGATTTATTGGGGTATTTTTGTGGGGGGAGAAAAATACAGTGTATTTTATACTGAAGAAAATAATTTTTTTTCTTTCTTCTTGTCCATCTTATTGAGTACCACACTTTTGATACCATTTAAATCTACCAATAATCTGGTGTTAAGAGATAGTCAGATGAAACCAGATCTAGTACCTCTGAAAATTTCAGATTAGCAGGTCAATGGAACAAAGGGCCCAAGACAGAAGAACACAGAACCACAGCTGTTCTTCTCTGTATTTTTTTCTTTTTTTAAAGAATGTTTTACACAATATAGTTTAATCTCAAAAACATTATGCTGAGCAAAAAGAGCCTGACACAAAGGAATATATACTGTATGACTCCTTTATACAAATTTCAAGAACAGACAAAACAAATCTAAACTGATATAAGTAAGAATAATGGTTGCCTGGAGTACAGATCCAAGCGGTAGGGGATTGACAGCGTAATAGTAGCATGTAGGAACTTTTAAGAGTGTTGGAAATGTTCTAGAGCATCATTAGGGTAGTCATTACACAGATGAATATATTTTTTCAAAACTCATCAAACTGTTTAGCAAAATTTATGCATTGTATTGCATGTAAATTACACCTCTATTTTTTAATAGAATACTTTTTGTAACCTAAATGCTGGCCATGGCACCAGGTCACAAAAGGCAAACCATCGGTGTTGGCTGAACCAACCTGTACAGAGCAGGCAGATGAGTTTCTGTCTCTAACTGTGGAGCGCAAGCCTTTAAAATTTATTGTCCCTACTCTATGAGAGCTGCTTTGTTATCAAGAGCTGTTTTGTTAGTCTTTCTTTTCTAGAGAGACTACAAAGGGGAGAGGGATTTCTCTGAACTAATTTGCTCTAGAGACACTACAAAATAGCAAATATCCTTAGATTGAGAAGACACCAGTAAGCTGGGTTTTAACTTTTAATTCTGAAATAATTTTAGATCTACAGAAAAGTTGTAAAGATTGTATCAAGAGTTCCAGGATTCCCATCACCCTGCTTCTTCTAATGTTCACGTTTTGTATATCACAGGACAGTTATCAACTCTGAGAGGTTAACAATGATACAACACAATCAGCTAAACCTGATTCAGACTTCATCAGCTTCTCCACTAATGTCTTTATCTGCTCCAGGATCCAGTCCAGGAAACTGCACTGCACTTAGTTGTCACGTCTGCGGAGTCTCTTCTGACCTGTGACAGCTTCTCAGACCTTTCTTGACACACTTGAAGACTGCTAGTCAGATATTTTGTAGAATGTTTCTCAGTCTGTGAGTTTCTGATGTTTTCTCATGATCAGACTGAGGTTATAAATTTTGGGAAAGAATGCCAGAGACGACACACCCTTCTCATTACATAATATCTAGGGGATAGATAAGATCTTGGGCTTCCCAAGAGGTGCAGTACTAAAAAAATCCACCCGCCAACACAGGAGATCCAAGAGATGCAGGTTCAATCCCTGGGTTGGGAAGATCCCCTGGAGTAGGAAATAGCAACCCACTCTAGTATTCATTGCCTGGAAAATTCCATGGATGGAGGAGTCTGGTGGGCCATAGTCCATGGGGTCACAACAAGATTCCTTACTGGTCCTGATCACTTGGTGAAGAAGGTACCAGCCAGGTTTCTTTATTGTAAAGCTAGCATACTCTATTAGTTATGAGGCACTATGTCTAGCCCTGATCAAAGATAAGGGAATTCAGCCACTTGCTTGAAGGAAGGGTATCATCTAAGAATATGTGGACATTTCTTAAAAGTATCACAGAAATCAATACATTTCCTAGGAGAGAGACTTTGAGGCTATACAAATATCCCTTTTCTTCTTAAAAGTTTCACTCATTAATTGTAGCATTCACCCATGAATCATGCCTAAGGCAATTATTACTGTGGTATTCTAATGGAATTTTTTACTTTCTCCATTCCTTATACACTTATTATCTGGATGTCTTCTGTAAGGAAGATTTGCTCTTCTCCCTCATTTATTTATTTGCTTATTTGTATCAGTAAGAACTCATGGATATTTATTTTATTCTTTGGCTTATCATGAACTATTTTCACTTCATTTTCTTGCTCAAATTGTTCTGGTTTTGGCCACTGGGAACTCTGTCAAGTTGGCTGCTGTGTCCTTTTAACTTGCTTCCACTTTTACTTACTTACGTAGTTTTAGCATTTAGTCCCTGGCAACACAAGATACCACTCCAGTCTCATCTTTTATTTTCTTTGCCTCAGCTCTAGAGTCAGCCATGAATCAGGCAGCTCTAAAGTTATCCTCTACCAGGATTTTATAAGAAAAAATTTACTCTTCAATAGTCCAGACTATGCTAAAAAAGTATTAACACACACCACTTGCTTTGGTCAGAATTTAAAATTACTGAGAAAAAGAGAGGTAGGGGGAAAAGAGGAGTATGAGAGAGAAAAAGAGTAACAGTGAGATATTCATATTAGAGTGAATAGTATGAATATGAATATATGTTCATACTTAGACGTCTCCACCCCATCTTTTGTGAACTGCTATCTGGAGCTAAACTAAGTTGACCACCGTTTCTTTTCTGCACTTAAAATTCTACTCAAGCTCTAACTCTGTAGTGTGACAGAAGGTGAATTTTTAAAACATATTTCAAGGAGATGAAATCAAAGATCTTATTTCCATGTATGCAACTTTGGTATCTAATACTTATGAATGAAGGCAGAGAAAATAAAACAGCAAAGAAATCAAAATGGAATTATAAAAGTTTTCCTTGTGATGTCAGAACAAGACAATCAGCTTAAATCTGAATCATTAGACAATCTTTTAGAACTACTACCTTATAGTAGGGCCTTGATATATTGCTTTTAGAAAGGGCATCCATCTATCAGAGGAAATAAAACTCTTGACAAGTTACCCTTCCTAAAAATATGCTACACTTAACCACTTAAAAAAAGAAGTTCCTCCATTAAAATCAATTTGTGTTTCTACTTTTATAATGAAGAACTACTGGGTAAATAACACCCCTCACATTTGCTAAGTTAGAAACACAGTAACAGGAAGTCTCTTTCATGAATAGCAGGGTCTTCAAGCCCTCCAATCTGGAGTTCAGCTAATGAAAGTAGCCAATAAAAAGAAAGCAGCTAGAACTCAAGTCTTATTTATCCCACAGCAGACAAGTCCAGGGTATGAAATCACCACTAAACTATACATTACTACCTCTTCATAAAAATAGAATTAGTTAGTTACTATTCAAAATACAATAAATCTTCATATAAAATAACTGGGCAGATAAAACAGCATGTTAATAGTGATTATTAGTAGTTAGGAATGACTTATTTTCTTCTCTGTGCTTTGCTGTATTGTCCAAACTTTCTACATAATGCATGCTTAACTTTCATAATTTTTCATGAAAAAATTCCTAAAATAAACTGTTTCATAAAAGATAGTAAACATGAGATCGTTTTTAATGTAGAAAAAAAATGTCAATAAAAAAAGAAGTAAATCAAATTATGTCATCCCCTTATCAGGGGCTTCCCATTACAGAGCACTAAATGACACTGCCCCTGTTTATCTTTCTAGCTCTCATAAATTATCTTAGAGCATCCCACAACTTTTCCTCTACCTTGCTTATCATTATCTGATTATTTGTTTAATATCTGTCCACCACCATGGTTAATAATTACTGTATACTTACTAGGTGTGGGGTACTTTCTAAGTGCTTTACATGGACTCATTTATTTAACCCTCACAACAACTCTAGGAAGTATCACCCCTGTTTTTAAAGATAGGGAAGCAGAGGCAGAGAGGAGTTAAGCAATTTGATTAGAGACTCACAGTCAGTGAGAAGCAGAGAAACAATGCATCCCTGTTAGGTTTTATTCCAATCTCAAAGGTTTTCACTCCATCCCTGTTAGGTTTTCATCCCAACCCCAAAGAAAGGCAATGGTGAAGAATGTTCAAACTACCACACAATTGCACTCATCTCACATGGAAGCAAAGTAATGCTCAAAATTCTCCAAATGAGGCTTCAACAGTATGTGAACTGAGAACTTTCAGATGTTCAAGCTGGATCCAGAAAAGGCAGAGGAACCAGAGATCAAATTACCAACATCTGCTGGATCACAGAAAAAGCAAGAAAGCTCCAGAAAAACATCTACTTCTGCTTCACTGACTACACTAAAGCTCTTGACTGTGTGTAAAATTCTTCAAGAGATGGGAATACCAGACCACCTGACCTGCCTCCTGAGAAATCTGTATGCAAGTCAAGAAGCAACAGTTAGAACCAGACATGGAACAACAGACTGGTTCCAAATTGGGAAAGGAGTATGTCAAGGCTATATATTGTCACCCTGCTTATTTAACTTATATGCAGAGAACATCATGTGAAATGCTGGACTGGATGAAGAACAAGCTGGAATCAAGACTGCAGGGAGAATTATCAATAAGCTCAGATATGCAGATGACATCACCCTTATGGCAGAAAGCAAAGAGGAACTAAAGAGCCTCTTGATGAAAGTGAAAGAGAAGAGCAAAAAAGCTGGCTTAAAACTCAACATTCAAAAAACGAAGATCATGGCATCCTGTCCTATCACTTCATGGCAAATAGATGGGAAAACATTGGAAACAGTGACAGACTTTATGTTTTTGGGCTCCAAAATCACTGCAGATGGTGACTGCAGCCATAAAATCAAAAGATGCTTGCTCCCTGGAAGAAAAGCTTTGACCAACCTAGACAGCATATTAAAAAGCAGAGACATTACTTTACCAACAAACGTATATATAGTCAAAGCTATGGTTTTTCCAGTAGTCATGTATGGATGTGAGAGTTGGACCATAAAGAAATCTGAGTGCCGAAGAAGTGATGCTATTGAACTGTGGTGCTGGAGAAGACTCTTGAGAGTCCCTTGGACTGCAAGGAGATCAAACCAGTCCATCCTAAAAGAAATCAGTCCTGAATATTCATTGGAAGAACTGATGCTGAAACTGAAGTTCCAATACATTGGCCACCTGATGCAAAGAGCTGACTAACTGGAAAAGACCCTGATGCTGGGAAAGACTGAAGGCAGGAGGAGAAACAGACGACAGAGAATGAGATGGTTTGATGGCATCACCGACTCGATGGACATGAGTTTGAACAAGCTCTGGGAGATAGTGATGGACAGGGAAGCTTGGCGTGCTGCAATTCATAAGGTCGCAAAGAGTAGGACACGACTGAACAACTGAACTGATTAGGTTTTACAATCTGAACATGAATCTAATGAGGTTTCAGATGTAGACACTGAAGCCCAGAGTATTTAAGTAACTTGTATAAGGATACAAGTTGTATTGAAATTCAAATTCTTGGCCTCTGTGAGTCAAAAACACTATGATTTCCTTTCCCCTAAGAATCTAGCCTCCAGGTTGAAAACGTATTACAGAAGGCAAAGGTAGACTATACTTGAGAGAGATTTTACTTCTTGTGTAATAAACTGTAATTTAAGTAGTCATTTCCAAGGATTACATTCCACTTGGGAGAGCCTGTGGGTGGGAGGCAAAGTGATGTGTGACAGACAAAGGGCAGGGGAACATAACATGCTGGTTTGAACCAATCACGATGTCTATCAGGTTTCTTTTTTCTGCACTTTCCAAACGCCCGCCATGTTGACCTGCATCAATCTCTGCTGTTTGCTATTCTGGTTGCGTGAGCGCGAACCACAAATCATAGCAAATTGCAGAACTTCTCAATCATTAAGAATTTACAATAGGTTAATTTTAAAATGGGCTGTACTTCACAGCTGCAAAGCTTTTGTCTGATTTCTCTACCAAATGAGAAGCCATTATTGGACTGAAGACCTTTCCATGGGCATGACCAGTCAAAGGAAAAGGTCATGTGCACGGAACAGGCAGTTCTGCCAGGTAAGGTGAGGTAATGGTAACGGTTCACTAAACAGAGAGCCGCACTCTATGGCACAATATATCGCTCTGTTTAGTACCAAGCATGATGAGAATTTATAAGTAGATCATGGGTTCAGTGCATGCTTGGGATAGTAAAAATGATACAAAACCAAGGAAAGCTTTACAAGCTACTGGCATACCTCAGTTTACTGCACTTTGCTTTATTTCACTTCATAGATACTGCATCTTTTTTTTTTTTTTTTTAACAAATTAAAGGTTTGTAGCAACACTGTTTTGTCAGATGCTGGTTAGCATTTTTTAGCAAAGTATTTTTAAATTAAGGTATGTATATGTTTTTGGACATAATGCTATTACTGAACACTCATTGAAAGTGAAAGTCACTCAGTCGTGTCCGACTCTTTGCAGCCCCACGGAATTCTCCAGGCCAGAATACTGGAGTGAGTAGCCTTTCCCTTCTCCAGGGGATCTTCCCAACCCAGGGATCGAACCCGTCTCCTGCACTGCAGGGGGATTCTTTACCAGCTGAGCTGTCAGGGAAGCCTACTGAACACTTAATAGACTACAGTGTAGAGCCAACATAACTTTTACATGCATTAAGAAACCAAAAAATTCACGTGACTTGCTTTATTGCGATTATTTAGGTGGTCTGGAACCAAACACCAATATCTCCAAGGTCTGCCTGGATCATTAATGTGAGGAGACTAAAATGCAATATGCATGTCTAACACTTTTTCTTACTAAATAGTTATAAGTATGATGACAGACTTAACTGAAGGTGCTTGTTTTTTAAGATGTCTTTCTCACAGCCAGTGCAAATAATGAATAAAGTATATTTGTCAGACTGAGTTTGATTAATGGTCCGTCTATTGGCAGTAACAAACACCTAACTTAAAATCATGTTAATGGTCATTAAATATCCATGCTTAACAAAGTTCACAATACACTGGATCTTAGTTTGAGCTGGGAAAGTCACTAAAATATCAATGCTAAATCCAATTTACTTCATTGAGTCCTCCATTTACTTTCCAAGGACTTGCTAATGATTTGGACCCAATAATGGTCATTTTTTTATTCTTTAGTAATGCAGGATGATTACATATAACTTTATCTCTTTCCTCTCACCCAAATTTTTAAACCCAACTATTCAACTCTGCCCTTTTTATGAGACCTCATGAGAACTGTCCTCCAGCTTAGATCAATGTAGCATGTGGCAATAAATCAAAATGCTACCATAATAAGTAAAGATTTCCTTCCTGTTCTGCTTACCACTTAGAGAGAAAGAGAGAGAGGGGAAAAAAAAAAGGCTGACATTCTTCCCTTTTGATTATCTTCCAGAATAAACTCTTGTTTTAAAATGGCCTGATTTGCTCTAGCATCACTAACAGGCACCGAAGTCCACAGACCCATGACGCCTGTGAATCTTTAGCTCGGGGACAAAGAACTCCTTAGTTTAGTGATAATGCTCTATGGTGACTGGGACCCATCTGAGTAAACGAAGTTTTCCAAAATTCCATTCTTACAAGTTGGTACCTCAAGTCAGGGCAGACTCTCACTGAGACTCTCCAACCACAGTAACTGTAACTTTGCCATACACGCTGCATTCTGCTTTTATATGTGCTTTCTCAACAACTGTATTTCTTCTTCTTTGAGAAAGAAACCCTGGAGTTATTGACAAACATTATATAAACACAGAGTGACAATATACTGCTCTGAACCCGAGAGTTCTATTTTGTATCTCTATATACCCTCTGAATGACATTCACAATGTATTTATTTAAATCTGCTTCATCAGCTCCAGGTATTGGAAATATCAGAAACCACTCAAAAGTTTAAAGTCTGAAAACAGTTAATATAAAGTATCTTTATCAGTTGTCACAGTCCTTAAACACCTTCTGCAAAAAAAAAAATCTTTGTTTCCCCCCTAAAACATACTACAAATATCTTTCATAAAATCCAGTATTTTGGAGTTAATAGCAAACTTGGAGATCATCAAATAAAACACTTATTCTGAAATATCCAAGTACCAAAGTGCATTCCACACTATCTCTATGAATTAATGTATTTTTATAAGTGTGAACAGTCATGCTTTCCGGTGGTTATAAAACCAGCAGAAAAAGAAAATTCATTACTTTGGTAACTTGCACTCAAGACTAATTTAATACTCTTACCCAAGATACTATTTTTTTAAAATTAATTTTTATTTGAGTATAGTTGTGGCTTCCCTGGTGGCTCAGTGGTAAAGAATCTGCCTGAAATGCAGGAGACCCAGGTTCAATTCCTGGGTCAGGAAGATCCCCTGGAGGATAGTGTGGCAACCCACTCTAGTACTCTTGCCTAGAGAATCCCATGGAAAGAAGAGCCTGGCAGGCTGCAGTCCATAGGGTGGCATAGAGTTGGACATGACTAAAGTGACTAAGCAGCAGCAGTTTCTGAAGTATAGCAACTAAGATATTTATTTTCATTTGGAGATATTTACTTTTAAAATTACTTGCAGATTTTTTTCCTTCATGAGGAAAGGAAAGGGAGAGAACAAATCGTTTTTGAATACCTGACTTGGCGGTCAGCACTTTATGCACATTAGAAGGTAATGGCGACCCAGTCCAGAATTTTTTTTTTTTAGGAACACAGGTATATTTTATTTTACATTTTATTAGCAGACATATGGGCAGAAGAAGACAAAAATGAACCACTAAAGGGGAAGTTGAACACAAAATGCCTTAGATAATCTTTTCTCCTAAGTTAAACTGAAGAAAAACATCTGTAATTTCAGCTAAGAAAACTATTAAAGTCAGGTGTGTCCTGCTGGTTTCAGAAGAGTTGAAAATTTCATCTGAATCTTTGTAAATGTAAACCTTTTTAAAAATTAGGATGGGTGTGGGGTGGGGTGGAGAGTTAATTTTCAGTGGAGAACTACACATTTTCCCCTTCAATCACTTATTATGTATTTTCCAAACATAAGGAAACCAGCAAATAATTACTGGGAAAGAAGGGACCACGAAAAAGTCTGGCTGACAGAAAATAACTCTGGAATGATGTGAAATGAAAGTGGGGAAGACTGTGAGAAGTAACAACAGAATCCTGATGGTATACTCTGTCCACCCAGCCTCAAAATACACAGATGTGAAGAGCATCCAGAGGCCTCTGCTAGGATCAGAAGGAACGTCAAATTGTAGGGTGGTTTCTGAATTCACGTTACACCAAACAGCACAACTATAGTCACAAGGTTGAGGCCTGAGCCTGAGACCTCCACTCCCAAAAGCAATCACGTGCTCAAGGTCTCCTGCGTTTTGTGTTCTTGGGACAGAGCTCTGGAACCAGCATCTGAGTTTCACAAGTCAGTCTGAACTATCTGAATGCCCACCTCCAAGGAAATCAACACACAGCCCAGTCTTTTCTGGAACTAACTGGACTCTCATCAGAGGCAAACCTAGCCCTCAAAAATAAAACCCCAAAAGGCTGAGAGGTACAGTCTCCACCTGGCTCTCGGGCTCCCCACCACTCCAATATTCTTGCCTGGGAAATCCCATGGACAGAAGAGTCTGGCAGGCTGCAGTCCGTGGTGTCACAGAGTTGGACACAACTTGGTGACTAAACAACGGCAAGGATCAGAAAGTTTAGCTAATTCTCTCAAGGCTGTTTTGAGATCTGGAGCTCTGCATCATACTGTCTTTTGGAAATATCTAGAAAATTCAACATGCTGGAGGAAAAGGAAAATTTTATTGTTGTTCACTCCTAATCCAGAAATTACTGAACAACTAAACCAAAGAGCTAATGGAGTATACTTTGCAATCACCACAAACTACAGGGGACAGTGGATTCCTTTAGGTCACATTAAGTTTATTGTAATACAATCTTCTAAAATAGACATGATAAAAAAAATAACACAGGCTACATGTGAGAAAAACAAACAAAAACGAGCAAACAGACAAAAAAATCACCAGCCTCCAGTGCCACGGGCTGGCTAATAGTAGTGTGGAGAAACAGAGGCCTGGAAACAAGTTACCAGGAAAATCTCTAAAGTGGTGGGGGAAGACGTGGAGAAGGAGACAAAGGAAGTTCTCAGTGTCCTAAGCCACTTCTGTGAAATGAAGATAAAGTTCTTTTCAGCTGAGTAATATACAACAGAGAAGGATCTCAGTGATAATTAGAGCTAAATTTTTAGGAGGCTCCAGTGATTGGAGGGTCACATGATTTCTGTCATGTGATTTTCAGTCTTTTCTGTCATGGCAACTGGTTTATCTGCTTTTATTTTCCCACCTTGGAGGGGTGGTGTGGGATCTTTGCAAAGAATTATGCATGTATGTAAAATGCACAAAAATACTATTATGTGAAGATTTCTACATTTAGAAGGATCTGATTGCCTGATTTTGGGGAGATCAGCATTCACAACTCCTTAAGGTTACGTTTAGAACCAGATTCAAGTTCTCATTTAGTTTCCTCCCTCCTCGACTCCCACATTCCCTTAGGTTTTTGTTCTCATCTGGTCCTGATGAGGACAATGTTTCCTCGTGGGAATAAAGGACGAAAATCAAAATTACACAGGCAATCCTCCCCCTACCCCACACATGCAAACTTGTCTTTGCACATTTGCCACTAAACTGCTCTTATCAAGCCTCCAGAGAGTCTATTCTGAATAAGGTGGCTGTGGTTGCCTGCTAGGAAGGAAATTATTCTCTGGGCTGTAGCACTAAATTACCTGGAATTAAGTATGAAGATATAAGGTAGGTGGCTTTTTACCTTTCCTCTAACAGGTACCTAGCACAATCTTGGTGCTTAATAAAAATAATACATCAGGAATGTGGCATGCTTGGCAGGAAGGCTTTTAAATCATGTTATAAGATGTCCTCACAGTATTGTGCCTCTCTCTAATTCTAAGTCAGCTTAGCCCTGTGACTACAGAAATCACTGAACAAGTCTCTGACAATGCTCCTCCCACCAGTGCCAACCTGTGCCGTTGCCAACTTTTAGGCCAGGACACCTGCCACCCTGAGTGCCCGTGGCTTCCACTGTAGTATTTCATTGTGCCAGAAGCATGCTTGCTACTTGGGGGTCTGATCTGGCCAAATGACAGTACAGGAAGGATGCCTGTCTGGGGGTTTAATTCATAACTGGAATGTTGGAAAGTAACAAGCTGAGAACACTCCATCGCTTGCTTTGCGTGCCAGCTGCCAGCTGCCACGGAAGAAGGGTGATAGCCTCCTGATCCTGTCTGTGCCTGGAGGCTCCAAATTACCACCGCTTTAACTGTCCTGCCACCATACTTCAGGTGTTACCACTTCTCTTCCACTTTTGCTTTTGAAATGTTCCAGGAACAACAGAACCCCATCCATCTAATTGGTGCCAAAGTATAGTCATGCTCCCCCCACTATGGTGTTCAATGGACAGTCCTGTCCTCTTCTGTCCTTAGGAAAGGGTGGGGGATAGTAAGTCCCTGTTTTACTACTTGCACAGCAGAGTCTGGAGTTTCCCCCGCAGATCAATGGTGTGTAGCCCCAATCCAAAGTCTGCTGACTGCAGAGCAAACAGCTGAATTTAACCCCAAATTAACCATGAAATATGAACTCCGGGTTAAACAGGTTGGCAGCAATTTGGTAAATTAGGGAAAGTGGCAAGGTGAGCTTCTGGGATTTTTTTATTTTTAATCTGACATTAAAAGGAAAAGTTACTCATTCTTAGTTTTATTTCTTTTTGCCCACTCCTCCATCCGCCCACCCCGCTTTATTTTCCTTAAATAACTTTTTAGAAATCAAAATCCAGCAGAGAACAATTATGTTAATAATGCTGGGAAATTTGTTTGCTTTGTTAAATTGGGTTTCAAAAGCACTTCAACTTACATTTGTGATCACAAGTAATGCCTGTTCTTATATCCATTTAAAATGTTTACTCTATTACAGCTTGTTATAAATGTGAGTCTCGGATGCAGCACCATGGCTGCTCATTTTCCAGACCACAATTTTATGATAATCATATGAAATGTATTCATGTGTCAACAGCCCTGCCTAACAATGCCCCAAATGGGGTTGTTTGCAAGACTGTGTTTCCAACAGACACACAGTTCTGTGCTCCAGGACATTAAGAAACTGCTACAAGCAGAGAGCTCTCTATTTGACTATTTTAACTGAGTTTGTAACATAAACTCTTTTGCTACACTTAGCTCAGTTTAACTATTATGATCTCAGAAAACAGGTGAGCTCCAACAAGAAAACTGACCCTAAATACCTACACATGATGGGATAAATGGGTTCAGTTACTCTTATTTTATGCTTGGAGTCTCTCTGAGCCACCTTCAAGTGCCAGAGGTGATGGACTGCAGAATTCTTCTGTACTTGATGTTCCCCTACTGCACACAGTGATGAAAAGCTATGTGGAAGATACTTTTTGTCACCTGGCATCTCATAAAGAAGAGAACACTTATAAGATATGCAGATCCAAGAACTGAAAACAGAAAATGGGTTCAGAGGGGGCCCTCACTTTCCAGAATTGGTTTCTCCACACACTCACACCCTCCTCACTTTTGTGACAAGCAGCCCATCCATATAACTGCCTAGTTCTAGGGGTTGCGATCTCAAGTTTTTCAACTCAGCATTTCTTTAGGTTCTATTAAACAGGTATTAGGCCAAGTGCTTTTACGCTCTTTGCATGCATGCTAAGTCACTTTAGTCGTGTTGACTCTGTGCGATCCCATGGACTATAGCCCGCCAGGCTCCTCTGTCCATGGGATTCTTTAGGCAAGAATACTGGAGTGAGTTGCCATGTCCTCCTCCAGGGGATCTTCCCAACCCTGGGATTGAACCCATGTCTCTTACATCTCCTGCATTAGCAAGCAAGTTCTTTACCACTAGCACCACCTGGGAAGGCCTTTTCACTCATTATTTCATTCATAACGTGTGTCCACATGCAGTGGATCATCTGCTTTCTAGAGGGAGGAGCAGGCATGTACTGGCAGAAAGTAGGATCATGTGGAAATTAGCCATATATTATTTTTTGCTTCATTCTTGTTTCTCCTGCTAGGACCACCTCTCTGAATTAATAACAGGTTTGTGCAAATGCTTAATCTACCTTAAGACAATTCACTTTTTACAGCCAAGTGCTTTAGAAAGAGTTCCAAGTCCAGAATCTTGGCTAGAAGGGAGCATAAGAGCTCACCTAGGCCTCTTCTCTTTTTAGACTGAAAACAATGAGGTTCACAGAAAGCCTGCAATTTGTCCAAAGTATATGGTTCTGTAGGTGTAGAGTAAGCATGAGGGTCTGGACTCCCTGCATTTCAGTCTTGCCCACTGACCCTGTGGTCAACGAGGCAACCCTTCACCAGTAAACTGGGTAACTTAGCAGGTCAAATTTTTACTTGCAGTCACATAAGTTTCACCAAAGAGGAGGAAAATGTCTGACCCAGCTTATCTAATATAATAAAAAATAATTTATATCCCAACCTACTATGGACACACACACACACAAACACATCTCATAAAACAATTTACATAAAGTGATGCGGTACACTTTGCTGTTTTTCCTTTTATTTCATTCCATTTCATGAAAATCAAAAACAAAACTGGCTGAGATCCATGTAACTGCTCTCAAGACCAAGCACCAAAGTTAGGAAAAAACTTCACAGAGTATATTAAGAAAATAATAAATTAATTTCAAACAACTAACAAGGAAGTTAAGGGAGGCATTTTACCATTTCTGGTCTTAAAGTATATGAACAATGGAGGTGGACAACTCTCAGCGCAGCAAGTTAGACGCCACTATACGGCTCCTTCACCTTTGCCACGTCCTCTCCTTTCCCAGAGTGATACCCCTTGGAAAGGCTGCCCTGCGCCAGGCAAATGCTCTCATCCATCTCCCCCATGGCCCCTCAGCACAACATGCTGGGCTAGAAGAGCTGAGGCTTGACTTTAATAATTTCAGATGACATTTCCTTAGAGAACTGAGTTTATTCTGTCAACTCCTGAAATATCATGTGATTTATTATTTCAGAAGATAATTTCTTCCTTCTGCTTATGTTCCCCTTCAGCTCCTTGAGCAAACAAAACAAGGGTCCTTGCTTCATTCAGTACCAGAGCTCACCACACACATAAAAAGTGCTCAATAAATGTTAAGGGGGAAAAAAAAAAGAAGAAAGTTGATATGCATTATACAAAGAATTTATAGAAATGACATCAGATTTTGAAATATTTCAGCTGTTATTAAATGATTTTCATCTCTTGGACTGATCAGGCTCTCACGTCATCTTTGCTTCCCCTCTGGCTAACCACCTTGCTTTAATCAGAATTACTTTCTCTGGGAAGCCTGCTCTGACTCCACAGACTCTCTGCTTCATTGATATGCTCTCACAGTACCTTATTCTTCCCCTTATCTTAGAAAAATAGCCTACTGAATTCTCTACACGTAAGACTTGACAGTAAGCTCCATCAGGATGGTGCTTTAATACAATGCCTCTCATGCAATATGTCCTCCATTACAAATTTTGCATGCAACATGCATGAAAAGTTCTGTACTTCTGAGCTGAAAACCAAACCAAACCAAAATTTTATAAACCCAACCTAATGACCTGATCCTATGCTGCTGCTGCTGCTGCTGCAGCTGCTAAGTACTGCTTCAGGCGTGTCCAACTCTGTGCGACCCCATAGACGGCAGCCCACTAGTATATGGATCAATCACAGCTTTCTGAGTAGAAGTTCCTTTAAACCATGCTGCCACATAAAATTAGGCTTCTCCTTTGTGGCTGTGGGTACAATTTCCAGTGAAAGAAGAAATAGGATGTCAGCTATTGAGGAGAACTGAAGGGGGAAACAGGAAGGAGAAAATAAGCAAACACAACATCTACCATGCATTTTCATGTCAGATGGAAAATAAACACACAAAATAGTTAAGGCATCCCATTGTATCATATTCATTATAAACCAGAGTTTTCTGCTTCCTAAAATATGAAAGATGATTATGCATCCACCCAGTATTTATCAATATTGTTTACAGTAGGAAAAAAGATGAATGTATCATTCCTTTTTGTATTAAATATACAAGTAGGAGAAGCACAAGAAAAATACACGGTGTAAATACGCAAATTTTAAATAAGTAATTCATTTACATAGCTCAAGAGGAGAGTCAAAATGCTAGTTTTAAAATTCAACATTCAAAAAACTATGATTATGGTATCTAGTATCATCACTTCATGGGAAGTAGGAAAACAATGGAAATAGTAACAGATTTTATTGTTTTGGACTCCAGAATCACTGCAGATGGTAACTGCAGCCATGAAATTAAAAGATGCTTGCTCCTTGGAAGAAAAGCTATGACAAACCTAGACAATGTATTAAAAAGCAGGGACATCATTTTGCCAACAAAGATCCATATAGTCAAAGCTATGGTTTTTCCAGCAGTCATGTATGGATGTAAGAGTTGGACTATTAAGAAAGCTGAGCTCCAAAGAACTGATGCTTTTGAACTGTGGTGCTGGAGAAGACCCCTGAGAGTCCCTTGGACAGCAAGGAGATCCCAACCAGTCCATCCTAAAGGAAATCAACCCTGAATATTCATTGGAAAGACTGATGTTGAAGCTGAAGCTCCAATACACTGGCCACATGATGGGAAGCACTGACTCACTGAAAAAGACCCTGATGCTGGCAAAGACTGAGGGCATGAGAAGAAGGAGATAACAGAGGACGAGGTGGTTGGATGGCATCATCAACTCAATGGAGAGGAGTAAGAGCAAACTCCGGGAGATAGTGAAGGACAGGAAAACCTGGCATGCTGTAGTCCATGGAGTCTCAAAGAGTGGGACACAACTTAGCGACTGAACAACAACAACTGACAGGAACTCAAATATCTTTATAAACATCAGCCCTTGACATTCTCATGAGTTGGTTTTATAAGATTCCTATTTTAAACAGTGACTTAGGACCCATGTAAATAAGGATAAATTCAAAATAGCTCCTGCCTTCCTGTCTGCCACTCAAAACTGAGCCTAGATTTCTTTCTTAAAATAATTTTCCATGTATTTTCCATAATAAATCTTAAGTAAGATCTCCATAAAAATTTCCTATAGAGAACAGACTTATGGACACTTTTTTTCTGTGTTTGGGGGGTGTGTGTGTGTGCACGTACAGTTATGTACATGATAGGTATGTTTATGATGTGTGTATACATTTTTTTTCAGATTTTCAGTATCAAATCCAGAGTTTTTAGAAAGCATGTAGTTGATATTTGGATATTAAAAAAAAAAAACAACTAAAACAGAGATGGAGTAATAAATCAAACCTTGCAACTGAGGCCAAGAACAGAAGGCTCTTTTGTCATTTTTGAACCTTCCAAGGCCTAAAGATAAACAAATCTCAGCCCTCAATTCCTCTGTGTTTGGGGCCACATCTAGCACCTGCCCTGCAGAATGAGGAGGAACGCCTCATGAGACCACCGTCTGTCACATGAGCATTGCTGAGCTTCTTGGAGCAGATCCAGTGCTTTCAAGAAAGATAGTATGGTTGCAGCATCTCCTAGACCTGCCTTATTATGAATTCAGCTCTTTCAGGAAGGCTGTTCTAAAGAAATTCCAGTTTATTATTGCCAATGAATATATGACCCCTTGGTAAACTAGACCAAATTCGTAACGAAGGGCAGACATGTGCTACCAAGAGGCCACAGACTGTGTTTACAAAATTCAGAGAGCTAGTCATGGAAGGTTTCAAGCTTACGATCTCCGGACTCCAAAGCTCTTAACCATGTGATCTGAATAGAATTCTCAAAACATTTATTTTATATGACTTCGAATGTGTTCACCTTCCTTTTATAAACCCTTAAAGTCAAAAAACTCATAAATGACTGCCTTTTAATTTTGATTAAAAAGAAACTAGAAAACCAGACATGATTTACTGAAAAAACATATTTTTAATTTAAAAAGCTGTTTTAAGACAAAGACAAGAACCCCAAATCTCATACTTAATCCTGAGTTCCTTCCAACATACCACACTACTTCTTTTTACTTCTTTAGTTAACCATATAGCATGCAATTTAAGGACAGCTTGGTACAATATTTTCCTCACCTTGCTAGATATTTGAGACAATTTAGGAAAGAGTGCTACAAAAGAATATAAGGAACTGTGGATTAGGTAGAACTAGAAGAAACTCTTGGATTCTGGTGCTTTTGATACATGGGTGTTATGCTGTACAAGCATTAGGCTCTACGCTACGTCCTTCTAAGCTGTTCAGGTTGTAAGCCACATAACCTGGAGCACAGTGCTTAGAATCTGCTAGATGGTTGCTGTTGGTCTGAATGAACCTATGTAAACTATTTGGTACAGACATCAGGGACCGCAATTCTGTTTGCCTGCTTTCCTGTTATTTTCTGGGGTTATTCTGTACTCAATTTATGTGAGGAAAATATGATCATGTATTACATAAAGAGAAGAATTCTTCTTTCATTCTATTTATGTTAACTTCCATGTTAAACAGAAAATAAAACTAAACTGAAGAAACTAAAACCCATGCAGTTCACCCTGACTTATTCAATACATGCTTCACTGAATATACTTTATATAGCATATACATGTGGCGGTGGTACTGGTGGTGGTCGAGTTGCTAAGTCACGTCTGACTCATTATGACCCCATGGACTGTAGCCCACCAGGCGCCTCTGTCCATGGAATTTCCCAGGCAAGAATACTGGAGTGGGTAGCCATTCCCTCCTCCAGAGGATCCTCCTGATCCAGGAATCAAATCTGCTTTTCCTGCATTGAAGGCAGTCTCCTCCATCACAAGCATTTTCTCCACTGCCGAGCCACCAGGGAAGCCCCCTCATAGCATATATATACACTTTTATATAATATAAAAATATTAAGGGTACTAGAGGAGGGCAAATACTTGACTATTAGGTTTACTTTTATTCTATTATCAATCTGAATTGGAAATGGCTGTCTTTCCCATGAGGTTATTGATAAATTAAAACCAAAGTCATAACTGGCTTTGAAACAACACCTTGAGCTCAAAATCAAAATGTCTCCTGCAGTTAGACCCTGCATCATAGACGGTAACTCCTAAGCACAGTCACATGCTCTAGTTTTTTAGGAGAGGTGTATCAGGTTTCCAATACCCAAGAAACAGACCTGTGGTGTTAGTTATGTACTCATGCAGTTTCTCATGTCAAAGTTCTTCACATGAAGGAAAAAGTCAAAAGAAAGTATATCAGAAGACCCTAATGATCTGGATCCCAAAGTTGATAGAAGACTAAAGCCCCTATTTATAATGACTGGCTACAAGCTGTAGAGATGAAGTGATGCGGGGGTAGAAGGAAACATCATTTTCTAAAAGGACTTTTATAAGCCTGATGCAAGATGCTTTATCCACACTATTCTACAGAATTAGGCAATAACTCTAAGGAGGAGACACTGTCATTCCCATCTGATAGATGAGAAACCAAGGTACGTATCCTGGATGAGAATCCCACCACATTCATCTAGTTCTTGTCTATCCTACGGTTCAGGGACTGACTGGTTTGCTTTTCAATTGAATGGCAAATCATCCTTGTGCATTTTAACAGATTCATGAAAAAATTTCCATAAAGATTTCTAAAAGCTAATTATGAAAATTAATCCTATACCCCATAAATGGCATAAACATGTCTCACACACCAGCCTGCCACATTTCTCACAATTAAATCTCAGCCAAAAAAAACCACAAGAGCCAAAACAAGCTAAAAAAACTGAAGGGTTCTATTCTTTTTGATAAGATATACCTTCTTCCTAATCTTTCAGATTTCTCTATTGGTTACATAGCATAAGCAATTTTCTCACAGGAAATCTCTTGTATTTACAGCAAGCTAAATTACTCTCTAGAAGTGACTGTCATATGTATGTGGATGGTTTTGGATTCAGTTTTGTCAATAGCTGGGAAATTAATTCATGTCTCATCCCATGCAAGCTTTATGTTTCAAGAGATTAAAAACCATGGCAAAGACCGATTACCAGGGAATTTCTGAAGACTACCCTTAATTTAAAAATTCATTAATCTACTTCCTTGTGGATGAGACAATCTATGAGACTGTTTGCTATGGTCAGCTCAATGTTCCATCTAATTGTGAGGGGAAATATCTGTTTATTAAAAATAACAGCTTTATGCTTTAAAGTTTAAATTTTAAAAAAAGTTTATCTTTTAATAAATGTACTACATTGACATAAAGACAAAAGATTCCAGCCAATAAAATGTTTACTAATCTTATATACCAAAAGCTACAATATGCTATTTACTACACAATGATTGTTTTCTCTCAAGAGAGAAATATAAGCAACATTTTGCAAATTTCATCTTGTTGAAATATATTCCCGTCTGCTGAGCTTATTTTGTACGAGCAAAAGTGAAATATACCACTTTTGCTACTGTCAAATAAAAACTATTTAAATGATTACCAATTCTGACTCTTGCTCTAATTTTTTTTAGCTGCATGCAGTAATACACTTTCAAAAAATGTCAGGGATGTCTCTTTACTACAGCAAAATATTAAAATAGATAATTGGTGTTATCAATGTATGGTGCACCCCTGAAGAATAATATGGAGAACATTTTTTTAAAAGAGATGACATCTGTTTCTTTATTTCTTTATATTGAGTCCCTCTAAAGCACGTGATACCATCATTATAAAGGCCTCTAGCAATTATGAGGGTTTTGTATAAGTAACCCTAAAAAGTTTAATACGTTTCTAGGACCATTCATTAACATTCAGAGCACCTACTATTCATCTGCTTCAGTGGGTGGGATACATACTTTCTCAATTCAAACACGGAAAGTTTCAGTGGCAAGTAAAGATCTACATATGCAAAATCCTAAAAGTTAAATAAGAATACAGGAAAATAAGAGATTTTATAGACAGTGTAAGATTATTTGCCAAGTACATGACATAGATTATATACCACTCCCAGAAAGAAAGGACTGTTCTTTACCAGAAATGGGCTCATACCTCCCTTACTGTTCTCACCATATAGTCTTTGCTTTTTAGCCATTCGTATACATATCTTACCCATGGAGGAGGAAATGGCAACCCACTTGAGTATACTTGTCTGGAAAATCCCATGGACAGAGGAGCCTGGCAGGCTACAGTCCATAAAGGTCACAGAGAGTCAGACACGACTAACTGACTGAGCACAACACACATACACACCTTAAGTTTTTGAAAAGGCAGATTTTTAAATTTTTCATTTCTGAATCCCATCACAGTACCGAAAGGTACCCAGCACTTGGCATATGCTCAATCAATGTTTATTTGAGCACCTGAATAAATCAATGACTGATGACAATGACAAAGGTGGTGAAGACAACAGCCACACTCAGGGCCAGGCAATGTTCTAGGTGCTTTGCGTGCATTAACTAATTTACTGTTAGTTTTCTCTTGGTATTACCACTGAGAGACCAGCTTGCCCCCACTCATCTAACTCCTTCATGCCCTTCAATTTGGGGCTTAAATTTGACTTCTATAGGGAGGTCTTCCCAACTCACTAGAAGATACAAACCCTCGCCCTCTATCCAAATAACCCCTTATCTTCCCTATCATTATAGTCATCACTCCTGAAGACCTGATTCAGTCAGCAGTCTGATACATTACACAGAAAACTCCACCAAGGCAGGGACCATGTCAGTCTTATTCACTGCTCTGATCCCAGTGTCTCTCCAAGAACATGGCACATAATGGGTACCTAATAAATTTAAGTTTAATGACTGAATGATGCAGGTAGTCATTAAATGTTCATATCAAAAGTAACAAAAAAAAAGCAAATTTGAGATGATTTGGAAGAGTCAAATATAACTGTCCAGGAGGCATCTGAAGATTCAAAACTGTGGCTTAAGAGAATGAGGTAAAGATTTGAGAGTCACCAGGAGGCTATTGCTCCACAGCTATAAATGACCACATAAAACTGTGGCATTATGGATGACCCATTTCTGAATACATATTAACTGTATATTCAGAAGAACCCAGCATCTTATGTTTAAGTTGTAAGCCCCTCAAAGAAAAATCAGAAAGGGGCCTTATCAATTGCAATATTAATTAAGATGAAACCATCCTTTAAGAGGTTCCTCTTAATAAGAATATAGTGCCATTATAAGTGCCTGGAACCTTCCATTAGCATATTTCTAGTCTGATAGAAAAGCTTCCAGTTTATATTGAAGCTATCCTGTGTGTTTTCTTTGAAATGACCATGGTGAATCTGAACTACACTGACACTGTGATTATATACCAGAAGCACTCAGGCAGCAGAGCTGAGCTTTGTGTTGTAGACATGAGGGAAGCATCTAAATCTGCAGATGTACCTACAAGAGATGTGTGGATTATAAACCACACCGCACTATTGCCGCAACAACAAACATGAAAACTCCTGCAAAGCACTGACTGAGAGGAGGAAAGAAGGCAGAACTGGTTCAGTCACTTTGCTTGAGAAACTTGAAGATACACATGTGGTTCGGGAAAAAAATTATTAAGTTCCAAACCTGTTTTGCATCACTTGGGGTGGCTGTGAGTAGCGGTGACAGAGACATCAACAACTGGCACCATAAGGAAAAGAGACGGTGAGGAAAGGCAGCAGCGGGCTCACTGAAGAAAAGAAACCACTGCAGATGAAAGAATGTCATTTCTGAGCAGAGCTGCTGATGCTTTCTGACTTCTTGGCTGTATTCACACTTACACAACCAGTAAGCAGCACTACATTCAAATATTTAGGATCATGAGAACAGTGTACATAATTAAAAGAAAAAAGGGTAAGTTAGTAGGCCGTTCTAGCAAACAAAACGTTACAGAAGTGCAGTACTGTCTTGAGGCAAACACAGCAGAATTAACACCTTATTTAAAAAAGAAAAAATACGAATGGAATAACAATGAATGAAAGTACCACAGTTTTTCTAGGAGGATGTTATAGACATCTTTAGCCCCACTGGTCAAAGCTTATGGATGTATATAATTGGGTGCAAATTAAGGTTACTGATTTAACAAGTTGAGTTCCTAATGTTCCCTAGAAATTTTGGCACTTTTTAAGTTACTGACAGGAAAAAAAAAAAAAAAAGCAGCAAGAAAGAAACTGCCAGAATTTGACTCTGAGAAAGTATAGTTGACAGTAAGTTACAAACCCCAAAGCACAATCATCCTGGGCCATTTCTGAAGCAATAATTGATTTAAGACGGCTTGGGCTTCCCAGGTGGCGCTAGTGGTAAAGAATTTGCCTGCCAATGCAGGAGACAAAAGAGATGCAGGCTCAAGCCCTGGGTCAGGAAGATCCCCTGGAGGAAGGCATGGCAACCCACTCCAGTATTCTCTCTTTGCCTACAGTATCCCATGGACAGAGGAGCCTGGCCGGCTACGATTCATAGGGTCACAAAGAGTCAGACACGACTGAAGTGACTTAGCATGCAGCACATGCAACTGGTTTAAGAGGAATTAAAAATCTGTGGAAACAGTGTCAGACTTTATTTTTTGGGCTCCAAAATCACTGCAGATGGTGACTGCAGCCATGAAATTAAAAGACGCTTACTCCTTGGAAGAAAAGTTATGACCAACCTAGATAGCATATTCAAAAGCAGAGACATTACTTTGCCAACAAAGGTCTGTCTAGTCAAGGCTATGGTTTTTCCAGTGGTCAGGTATGGATGTGAAAGTTGGACTGTGAAGAAGGCTGAGCACCGAAGAATTGATGCTTTTGAACTGTGGTGTTGGAGAAGACTCTTGAGAGTCCCTTGGACTGCAAGGAGATCCAACCAGTCCATTCTAAAGGAGATCAGCCCCTGGTGTTCTTTGGAAGGAATGATGCTAAAGCTGAAACTCCAGTACTTTGGCCACCTCATGCAAAGAGCTGACTCATTGGAAAAGACTCTGATGCTGGGAGGGATTTGGGGCAGGAGGAAAAGGGGACGACAGAGGATGAGATGGCTGGATGGCATCATCGACTCAATGGACGTGAGTTTGAGTGAACTCCGGGAGATGGTGATGGACAGGGAGGCCTGGCGTGCTGCGATTCATGGGGTCGCAAAGAGTCGGACACAACTGAGCGACTGAATTGAACTGAACTGAACAATCCCTGAGGCTATCACTTTATTAAAGCACAGGCAAATAGCCCAAGATGATACTCAAAATAAAAAGTTATGTAAAAATTACAGAACACTTTAAGGAGGTAGAGATACTTTCAATGTATCAAAGGGAAAAAATTAACACAAATGCTTGCTTAGAAAAGCTACATGGTAAAATTTTCATTAAATGATGAAGATATTGGGTATCTTCATTGTCTTGCATTTCTATAGAGCTTGCTCTATTCAATGCAGTTGTGTGAGATGACTCCCTTGGAATACATGATCAACATCTCCAATGGAAAATTTATATCAGCAATATTTTCATAAAACAGTGCTATAAAGAACAAAGAGACTGGGCTTAGGCAGTCAGGAGAAACTGAGTTCTGATCCCAATTACAATATATCATTTATTGGTTGCATGACCACAGGTAAGTTATTTAACCTCTCTGTGTCTTCATTTTCTCATCTGTAAATAGAAATAGTATTTACTTTGTAAGACTTTATAAACATTAGGAGGTATAATACATTCTGGGCATATAATATGCACTGAATAAAAATTACTTCTTTTGCACTTCATAAAAATACCTTATTTTTTTTCTATTCCTAGTACAAGTATATGCTAGCATTCCATTTATGCCAGAGCTGTTTTTGTATATTATCACTGATCTTCACAAAAACATTTGACTTTAAAAATAATGTCAAAGGTTTTTATTTTCAAAAGAAAGAATATATCTATATATTTATAACCAGAAATATGCAAATTCTACTACTGGGTAGTATATTACTAGAGTTCAGGTTTCTGCTTCCGGATTACTGTGTAGAAACATTGAAGGAAATGTTTAATGAAAATGGTACACTAGAGGAGCTAGATTTTTAGACTTATTTGTGTATTATTTGTAAACAATTATTTAACTCAGTAACACAGTGTTGATGCTATGTTTTTAAAGTCAAAATCTTGAAGATAACTCTCTACATAATTAAGTCGTGAATGCAACAACAAAGGGTAATTATCACCTTTTGTGGGGAAAAAGGTATTATGAACTGATTTCCTTCTCGCAATAAAAAATCTGCACTGAACAAACCTGAACCAATCAATTTGTTGTGTTTTTCCAGAATACAATTCCCCCTGTGAAAACTATGTCTAACAGACTCAGGTCTAATCTTAACTTCTCAAGACACACAAAAGGAGGTGAAAATAACTGAAAAAAACAACTATGGAAAGGCAAGATCTTCCGTGACTTGAACCGTCAGATTCAAAAGTATAACTAGTCACATTAAGAAAGGTTCTCTAGTGCATTCACTTCCTGTTACAAATAATAGTTCCACTGGAGCAGGAAGAGAATGACGGGGAAAAAAAACACAAATAGAAACATTAATTTGAACTATTTTTATATTAGTTCCACTTCAAATAATGTGAAGAAGATATAAAAATATTTTACTGCCTGACAGTTATGACTTTAGGAATCCAGGACCCTTCTGTCATTGTCCATGGCAGTAAGCATTATTGTTAGTTTCTTTATCTGGGCCTACAGAAGCCATCTGAAATACTCATATGAATCACCAAGAAAATGTCAGTTCTTGATGGTGAGTTTGGTTCTCACCTAAAATTTTCATGTTTCTCTAAAAAAGTATTAGGTCCCCCAGCCCAGTTCCAAATTAAAACTTCTTAAAATGGTTTGTATAGTTTCACTGTTAGTGTGGCTGGTTTTTGTTTCTGTTTTTTAAATTCTCTTAACACTGATTTACCTCTTCAACCCTATCTCGGATTACTTTCTTAAATAAACTTCTGCTCTTATACTCAAGGCAAAACTTTTATAGTTCCACTCCATGTTTTATGTCTTCTGCTTCCCTGAAACACCTGTCATCCTCCTATTCTTAACAGTAAACAGAGAAAGACAAAGTCTCAGGCTCTCTCTCTCTTACACACACACTATTATATACCTCACTGGTAGGACAACACAGTTGTTCTTCACTTTATAAATCCCACTTCAGCTGCCCCAGCACACAGTTCTTCCTCAACTTCTGACATTTATAGCGAAGTGCAAGCAAACACATCACTTCCTACTTTCATTATAAATCTTTTCACAAAGAGATTCCTTTCCATCTCACCAACCAGACTATTAATAAGTTGGGGGCAGATAAAATATTTTTAAGTTTTGCTGTATTTTTTAATTGAAGTATGGTTGATTTAAAATGTTGTGCTAGTTTCAGGTGTACAGCAAAGTGATTCATTTATATTTATATGTATATTGTTTTTTCAGATTATTTTCCTTTATAAGCTATTACAAAACATTGAGCAAACATTAATCTTTATATCCCTGTCTTCACCAAAATACCTGTACATATATATCTAATCAGTGCTGCTTTTTGATTAGCAGGTCGATTCTGTGATACAGAATGGATAAGAGAATAGTATATATAGTCAAAGGGATAGAGAACTGTCAGCATTAGAGGGATGTGGGAGGTAGCAGAAACGAGGGGACAAGAGCATGGGAAAGCCAGATGGAATTTACCTTTGCTACAGTGGGCAATAGGAAGCCATTCTTGGTGATGATTTAAAAACAAACAACAAAAAAAGCAAACTAGTAGGTAAGGTTCTCAAGGCCCAAAACAGGTCACTGAATTTATGCCCAAGAGAGTCGAGATGCCTACAAGAGAAACTATCAAGGAGCAGGAGGTTTGGAGGAAGAAAGTGACATGGCTTTACCTCAAGTCATTCAGGTGACCATTAGTTAACTGCCAACATGACTGACTGAAGCAGAGGCCTGGCCCTGAAGAAGGCAGATTTATTAAGGACATTTGTCACTCCACCAAGAATGAGGAGAATTCAAAAGAATAGACATGTCTTCACTTTTTTCTCCCATTTTCCATATTTGCATTGATTTAAACTGCCGACATCCGCTGGATCATGGAAAAAGCAAGAGAGTTCCAGAAACATCTATTTCTGCTTTATTGACTATGCCAAAGCCTTTGACTGTGTGGATCACAATAAACTGTGGAAAATTCTGAAAGAGATGGGAATACCAGAGCACCTGACCTGCCTCAACCTATATGCAGGTCAGGAAGCAACAGTTAGAACTGGATATGGAACAACAGACTGGTTCCAAATAGGAAAAGGAGTACGTCAGGGCTGTATATTGTCACCCTGCTTATTTAACTTCTATGCAGAGTACATCATGAGGAATGCTGGGCTAGAAGAAGCACAAGCTGGAATCAAGATTGCCGGGAGAAATATCAACAACCTCAGATATGCAGATGATACCACCCTTATGGCAGAAAGTGAAAAGCAACTAAAAAGCCTCTTGAAAGTGAAAGAGGAGAGTGAAAAAGCTGGCTTAAAGCTCAACATTCAGAAAACGAAGATCATGGCATCCGGTCCCATCACTTCATGGGAAATAGATGGGGAAACAGTAGAAACAGTGGCAGACTTTATTTTTTGGGGCTCCAATATCACTGCAGATGGTGACTGCAGCCATGAAATTAAAAGACGCTTGCTCCTTGGAAGGAAAGTTATGACCAACCTAGACAGCATATTCAAAAGCAGAGACATTACTTTACCGACTAAGGTCCGTCTAGTCAAGGCTATGGTTTTTCCAGTGGTCATATATGGATGTGAGAATTGGACTGTGAAGAAAGCTGAGCGCTGAAGAATTGATGCGTTTGAACTGTGGTGTTGGAGAAGACTCTTGAGAGTCCCTTGGACTGCAAGGAGATCCAACCAGCTCATTCTGAAGGAGATCAGCCCTGGGATTTCTTTGGAGGGAATGATGCTGAAGCTGAAACTCCAGTACTTTGGCCACCTCATGCGAAGAGTTGACTCATTGGAAAAGTCTTTGATGCTGGGAGGGATTGGGGGCAGGAGGAGAAGGGGACGACAGAGAATGAGATGGCTGGATGGCATCACTGATTCGATGGATGTGAGTCTGAGTGAACTCTGGGAGTTGGTGATGGACAGGGAGGCCTGGCGTGCTGCAAAACATGGGGTCGCAAAGAGTCGGACACGACTGAGCGACTGAACTGAACTGAAAGGCTTTTTAAAATCCTCAACAGACTCAAGATTTTACTCATTATGTATAAGAAGCCCTATGAGGGCATGGGAGTCCAAATTCTTTTAATAGGATAAAGAGAATGGAATAATTCATCACTAGTAGTAACTTACTCCACTAATACAATGTCTACCTTTTCCTTGTGTGGCCCCACATCACTCCAGAAAACTCTACTTTGTAACATCTCATGACCTATATCATATGCATGTTTCCTTATTTCATTCATCCTTTTGCTAAACCATAACCACCATGAGAACATATCTCTGCTTATTTTCACTGCCACTGCTTTCGACATCATCCAATTACCCTTGTGCTATGCAACCAACCTACTCATCCTGAAACTTAGAAAACATCTGTTCCTTCTCTGCAATTCTGCTCTAGTTCCTTCTGTGGCTAAAATCAGCCCTGAGTCATCAAAATTCCTCCAAGATACACTGATCTTGAAAAACATTAAAATGCTTTAATTCCAGCTATGCTCACAAAGCATACTCAACTTTGAGTCAGAAAATGAGAAACTGTTTTTGACTTTATTTAGCAAAACTGTCACACCTGGTGGGAAAAAATCTTGCAAAGGAGGTACTTTTTCTTTCTAAGCTAATCAAAGCACACAAAATGCTCAGGTGATTTGTTTATATACCTGATTTCTTCCCAGCTGGTTTGTAAAGAAATAGATTTCTAGAGACTATATCAAATTAATAACCGCATACTTTAACCCAAATCTCTTGGATATCAAGAAGTAATAAAGACAAAATAAAAAGCATTTACTACAAAAGAAAAACAACAAGGAGGGTGAGCCTCTCTAAAGCCTTTTTAAAAAACCACGGCTGAGGAGAAATACATGACACAATGAACTCCAAAACAGATGCTTTGGGAACAAAAAGGAAAAGTACTCCACAACTAGATCAGAAGATATTGTAATTAGAAGCCTTTTAATATCTTAGCAATTCACAAATGTTCTCAATACAGCTTTTACTATTTACAACTAATGAGCATAAACACTTAACAATGACTAAACAGGTAGCAGAGGTAAGACTGTAACTTTGTGCTCTTTATACTCCCATCTCTTTATATGTAAATAAACCACAATGACTCCATCTTGATCCTTGTGGTAGAATCCTATTTCCTCTGGTTAAGTCATTTAGTCTAATTTGGGTCTTAACTAGTATTATACCAATTACAGGGATAATTCTGACCAGCTGTACAAGCAAAACTCAGAAGGGTTTCAAGAAATATAATACTATACTATATATAATGCAACATAAAGAGTAATTACTAAATAGTGTCCACTAAAATAATACTCCATAGGACACAATATAATATAAACTATCTGTTGTCTTCTATGTCTTCCTGATCCATAAAACTGAAAATGCTAAAAGTACCTATACTTTACAGGCTGTCTGAGAATTAATTAGAATAGTGTCTGACACTTGGTGCTCAATAAATTTTGGTTATGATTTTTATTTGCTTGACAACAGTACTAACAACTAATTGTTTATGCTTTTGGTTTTAAACAAATATATTACCCTGTTTTCCTTCTCTGTGTTAGAAAGTTTTCAAATACTGACAAAGCATTAAAAAAAAAATTAGATATCCAAAGAGAGAAACATGGTTGTAACATTTGATAAAATGCAAAAAAAAGAAAAAAGATACATTAGAAGTACATTTAATTTAAATATTCTTCTATACTATTTGTTTTTCAAAGTTTCAGCCTTCTTTGGCTAAAAAATGTTTTAGACAAAATGAATTTTCCNCAACCACTTTTGTTAGTTAAAACCTAGAAAGTCAAATCTGATTCTAAAACATTGCAATCTATTGAGAAGAAATTTTGGATAGCCAAATAATCTAAAATGTCATTTTATGTGTCTATCTACAAAGATTCTAGATTGATTAATTTTTTTAAGATATATGATGTGTGTTCTATATTGTGAACACACAACAGAACAGTATCATAGTGTTGTTCTGATATTGTGACTATTATCAGACTTGAAGCTTAGTATAAAATGATTAAAAGTACTTTAGTATTAGAAAGAACATATTACTTCAGTAGATGAGATATTACTCATGAAGCTATTTCCTTGTCGCATTAATGTTATGATCTGGTGACACTGTTGAAAGAATCCAAATGGTATCTTGTATTTGCAACATTAAATTTATAATAGCTTCTCCAAACCTTACATTTCATTTAGTATAGTTTGTAAATTTTCTGAACTACAAGCTTGTCATTTTTACTTACTGGCAAATAATTCTAACAAGCAAATGAAATCTGGAGATGTGAAGAAAACAAATATGTAGCTCACTATTTAGAAAAAACTGTTTAAAAAGATACTTAGATTTATTTGACTGTATTTTTAAACACCTGTTTAAGACAAAGAAAATCCTCCTACCCACACCTTATAATATCTACTTCCAACAAAATATCATTCACTACAGTAATTTCAAATTCCTGAAGGTGCTCAAGGTAGTAACTTTAATAGTGCTGATTACAAATCATTGGCAACATTAATGGATTTGTATTATCTAGACTCAAAGCTTCATAGTTTGTTACTTGAAGAGTCAACGAAGAGAACACCAAACTGGAGTGTTCCTAACTGCCTGAATCATGGCCATGTAACTCTTGAAATGGTCTTTATTGCTACCTCTGCCTTGGCAGGCGGGGGAAGAGAAGGTTACTAAAACTTTATTAGGCAAGAGGACAAGTAAATATACCTTCCCAATGGGCTACTTATTGGAGAAATTCTTTTTCTCTTTTTGTGAGAAGAAAATGAAATATATAACTTCCAGAAGTCTAGCATATAATCTAGATCAGAAACCATGGCATTTGTCAGAAATATGACCTCAACAATAGTCACTTTAGATACGATCTTTCATTTACATGGTTATCAGTGCCTTTGAAATTGTAAAATATTCATAAGGAAAAAACCCAACAGGTTAAGAAACACTGCGTTATTTCCTTTCACCAAAATAGGATGTCTGCTGCATTATGAATACCTAAATACATGATACCATTTTCTTTTCTGAGAACATTTCAAAATTAAAAAAAAAAAAGCTTAGTCTTTTTCTCTCTAAACCACATTTACAATAAGAGTCACATTGATATGATAAATCTGTTTTTCAAAAAGAAAAACCAGAATATGCTAAAATGATTTCTAATATTTTTCTATAAAGTGTCTAACTCAAGAGAGATTGAAAATAACTGGAATTTATAGCTAACAAAAATGCTAACTTTCTTAGCTGGAAAATAATTTGAGGACTATTTTTAAAATGTTCTCAGAATAATGTATTCATGAAATCTACATTTCAAATAAAGCTACTATATTAATAATAATTTACAACCACAATCTTAAATTAGAAAATTAATTTATATCGCCTCAAAGACATCTAAGCTCAAGATACAGCAGAGATCAGAAAATAAAGTTTTAAGGCAGTAAATATATACACAATTAGAACCAGAGTTTTAAATACTCTGATGAACTTCATGGTAAATACTTTGTAATTTAAAAAAAAAAATTACACAACAACCAAAAAAAACCCCATAAGTTTAAAGATACAGAGAAGAGATTAGTCGTTGCCACAGGCAGTGGATGAGGGTGGGAAAAATAGATGAAAGGCCTTAAAAGGTACAAACCTCCATTTATAAGGGAGGTAAGTTCTGGGGATGTAATCTAACAGCGTGGTTGGTCAGTTCAGCTACTCAGCTGTGTCCAGCTCTTTGCGACCCCATGGACTATAGCATGCCAGGCTTCCCTGTCCATCACAGCATGGTGACTATAGCTAATAATGTGTATGCATGTGTTCTAAGTAGCATCACTTGTGTCCAACTCTGTGACCCTATGGACTGTAGCCTGCCAAGCTCCTCTGTCCATGCGATTCTCTAGGCAAAAATACTGGAGTGGCTTGCCATGTCCTTCTCCAGGGGATCTTCCCAACCCAGGGAATGAACCTACCTCTCTTAAGTCTCCTGCACTGGCAGGCAGATTCTTTACCACTAGCACCACCTGGAAGCCCACAGTTAATAATACCATATTGTATATTGGAAAGTTACACCATATTGTATATTACTTGAAAGCTGCTGAAGAGTAACGGCTTCCCAGGTGGCTCAGTGGTGAAGAATCCACCTGCCAATCTAGGCGACACAGGAGATAGGAGTTTGATCCCTGGATTATGAAGATCCCCTGGAGAAGGAAAAGGCAACCCACTCCAGTATTCTTGCCTGAGAAATCCCACAGACAGAGGAGGCTGGCAGGCTAGTCCATGGGGTCACAATAGAGTTGGACACGACTGAGCAACTAAATATACACACACAAGGTGATATATATTAAGTAGACTGACCGTAATGATTGTTTGCCATGTACACAATATCAGATCATTACGTTGCATATCTGAAACTAATATGAAGTGAAGTGAAGTCGCTCAGTCGTGTCCGACTCTTTGCGACCCTGTGGACTATAGCCCACCAGGCTTCTCCGTCCATGGGATTCTCCAGGCAAGAATACTGGAATGGGTTGCCATTTCCTTCTCCAGGGGATCTTCCCAACCCAGGGATCGAACCCATGTCTCCTGCATTGCAGGCAGATGCTTTAACCTCTGAGCCACCAGGGAAACTAATATGTTACATATCAATTCTACCTTAGTAATAATATAAAAAAATACTTGGCTTTCTAGGCATTCTTCAATAATACTGTTAACAAATATTTATTTCGTGCTTTTACATCTTAGGCACTAGGTTAACTGTTGACAATACAGAAGTACACAAGACAGAGTCTAGCCCTATGGAATTCAAATTCTTATAGGTAAGATTTTTAAGGACATGAAGGTAAGAATACTGAAACTAAGACATGTATGACTACAGGCCTGAAGTGTTACTCAGTTCTGGCTATAACATAGTCAAAAGGGCCTTGGTAAAAATGGCAGGAAAACTACTGCTATTGAATACATTTTGGAACCCTAAGTTTGCAATTTCTGTATGACTTGTTGGTAACAATGCATGATTTTAAATGTCCAGAAAGTTATAATACAGACTCATAGAGAGCCCTGCAAGGGCCCTGAAGCACTCTGGTAGCAAGTATACAAGATAAAAATGCTGTCAGCGACTTAATAGCTATTGCACAGAAGCAGACAGACTTTTGGCTTTTACAACAGTTTGTGGGTTTTTTTGTTTGTTTTTTTTTAAGCTTCTTTCACTTTTTGAATCTGCTTTCAGCAAAGAAATATTCATGCCTGCTCTGATTACTGCAATATGAGATACTGAAAATTTACCTCTCTGCTCACAGTACTATAGAAAACTTATTCAGTGAATATGGGACACAAATCCACAAATCTAGATACGCTTCCACTGGTTTCTCTCAATTTCTCACTCATCTGTTTCTTTCTGTTTGTTAATCTAGGAGGATCTTAATTTCTTTATCTTCAAAATACATGAAATCATTTGAAAGACAGAGTGGGTGTGGAAGGTTCTTTTTTGTTCTTGAGAATTAGGATTCTGTTGAAACAGACAGAAGCTATGCTTGGCTCCATAAAACACCTTAACTCCACTCTCAATAATCTTTTCCTATGCTCTTTTCCTCCCTCTCCCCAGCAACCATGATGTCCCCTCCAAAGCCAGGCCAAGGGATAGCATCAACTCAGGAGCAGGTAAGCTTCCTCTACTCTCCCGTACTGCATCAACGTGGCAGATGGCAGAATTAGCTGGACAAGTCCTACCTCGCAGCAGTGCTGGTGAGTCGTGACCCATTTTCCAAGGAGAGAAGTTAACTGAGTGTGCTGAGACCCACATTTAAAAACTAAGTCAACAGAAAAATAAACAGAACAGAATGGAAAATACAGTGGTTACATCACACTTCTTTTGGAACTTTGGTTTACACTGTGTGTATATAAATGCGTGTATGTGTATGTGTACTGGAACTCAATGAAAAGTACAGTCCTACAGGTTCACAGTGATAAGTATGGAAGCCACTAAACCAGAATACTCAGTTCCACAGCCTGCATCTTTATCTGATGTAATACTTTAGCTACCTTAGAGATTGAAATGGAGAAGGCAATGGCAACCCACTCCAGAACTCTTGCCTGGAAAATCCCATGGATGGAGGAGCCTGGTGGGCTGCAGTCCATGGGGTCGCACAGTCAGACACGACTGAAGTGACTTAGCAGCAGCAGCAGCAGCAGCAGCAGTAGCAGCAGCAGAGATTGAAAAGTGTCAATATTAAATAATTGCCTTCAGTAAAATACATTGATATAACAAAGCTAGTGGAGATGATGGAGTTCCAGTTGAGCTATTTCAAAGCCTAAAAGATGATGCTATGAAAGTGTTCCATTCAGTATGCCAGCAAATTTGGAAGACACAGCAGTGGTCACAGGACTGGAAAACATCACTTTTCATTCTAATCCCAAAGAAAGACAATGCTAAAGAATGTTCAAACTACTGCACAACTGCACTCATCTCACACACTAGCAAAGTAATGCTTAAAATTCTCCAAGCTAGGCATCAACAGTATGTGAACTGTGAACTTCCAGATGCTCAAGCTGGATTTAGAAAAGGCAGAGGAACCAGAGATCAAACTGCCAACATCCGCTGGATCACAGAAAATAAAAGAGAATTCCAGAAAAACATCTACTTCTGCTTCACTGACTACGCTAAAGCCTTCGACTGTGTGGATCACAAAACTGTGGAAAATTCTTCAAGAGATGGGAATACCAGACCACCTGACCTGCCTCCTGAGAAATCTGTATGCAAGTCAAGAAGCAACGGTTAGAACGGGACAACAGACTGGTTCCAAATTGAGCAAGGAGTACGTCAAGGCTGTATATTGTCACCTTGCTTATTTAAATTATATGGAGAGCACATCATGCGAAATGCGGGACTGGATGAAGTACAAGCTAGAATTAAGATTGCCAGGAGAAATATCAATAACCTCAGATATGCAAATAACACCACCCTTATAGCAGAAAGTGAAGAGAACTAAAGAACCTCCTGATGAAAGTAAAAGAGGAGAATGAAAAAGTTGGCTTAAAATTCAACATTTAAAAAATGAAGATTATGGCATCTGGTCCTATCACTTCATGGCAAATAGATGGGGAAACAATGGAAACAGTAACAGATTTCATTGTCTTGGGCTCCAAAATCACTGCAGATGGTGACTGCAGCATGAAATTAAAAGATGCTTCCTTCTTGGAAGAAAAGCTATGACAAACCTAGACAGCATATTAAAAAGCAGAGACTTGACTCTACCGACAAAGATCCGCACAATTAAAGCTACGGTTTTTCCAGTAGTCATGTTATGGATGTGAGAATTGGACCATAAAGAAAGCTAAGCACTGAAGAATTGATGCTTCTGAATTGTGGTGTTGGAGAAGACTCTTGAGAGTCCCTTTGACTGCAAGGAGATCAAACCAGTCCATCCTAAAGAAAATCAGTCCTGAATATTCATTGGAAGGACTGATGCTGAAGCTGAAACTCCAATACTTTGGCTACCTGATAGGAAGAACTGACTCAGTGGAAAAGACCCTGATGCTGGGAATGATTGAAGGCAGGAGAAGGGGACGACAGAAGATGAGAAGGGGATGACAGAGGATGAAATAGTTGGATGGCATCACTGACTCGATGGACTTGAGTCTGAACAAGCTCTAGAAGTTGGTGATGGACAGGGAAGCCTGGCATGCTGCCATCCATGGGGTCGCAAAGAGTCAGACATGACTAAGTGACTGAACTGAACTGATTGATCTAATGAGCCACACATTTTTTAAAACACCATCAGTCAGTGAATAAGCAGAATCAATCTTCTTAGCTTTTTCAGTATTCTCTAAGAGAGACCCCATCTCTTTTGCAGTCTTTTTCGTACCTACTGCATATGTATATGGATACAAACACCAATCCTATATTTCCTGGGCTGTAAAGAGACTTTTAAAAATTGAAGCTCAGAAGCTTAGAGTATGAGACTGACTAACGGCACCCAGTTCCTCGGCAGGGACGGAACTGGGCATGAGGCAGAGAATAACTCAGCTGTACTGATTATAAAATAACTGCTTCAGAATAATGTTTATATTCCTTACTTTTCACATATGCCTGCTGCATGGAATTCATAGTTAAAATACAGAAGACCTCTTTCAGCTGTTCTGCGGTGTCAAAGTGGAAACTGTACGTGACTCAGCCTCACAGCTTCACACACTTCTTGGGCTAACAGGTCTGCAAGAGGCAACTGATATCAAGCCTGGAGGGGAGGGACAGCCCTGTGGCCTTGAGACTCTCCATAACAACCACTAAGTTGATTAAAAGTGATGCTGACAGGCTTCAGTCTTTCTTTGTTTTATGGATTCTGGCTGCTAAGTGGAGCCTCCAGGACTAGAACCCTATGAGAATAGCACTGAGATTTTTATCAGACTATAAAAATGCTTTAGAAAACAACACTGAATAAGAGGTGTAAAATGTAAACTATAATTTAAACTTGACCATGTCTATAAAAATAAACTATGGATAACAGGATTATATACACACTGAACTAAGACAAAGGTATTATGCAAAGACATAGAGAAATAACCACCCCAAAAAGTTTCTGACAACCTGAAAGCATATGAATAGGAATTAAGTAAAATTTTACTTTAATTAAAATGTTTCTTTTGAATTTCAAAGACTGAATATAAAGATATAATGAAATCTATTTCTTAAGAAAACCCTAAGTCACACACAACCCTGTACATTTAGAAACTTATCTTAATCTCANATCTCAATGATGGTGACAGAAGTTAGTATTGGATGAAGGTGAAATGTGCTTCATTTACAGCACTCAACAGTAGCTGTAGATATGTGAGATAATTCTTTTCTTACTATATTACAACTCATTATAAGATGATCAGTGTTTTATTTAGTTTATCATATTTTAGGATAAAATAAGAGCATAATCATGCGTGTTTAAAATCAAGTTCTTCGGATGACATATTTCCCATGAAAACTTAAGGACTGAGCTTCTTTGAAAAAAGAACCTTCCAATGACTTATAGAAGATGTTAGGAGATACAAGAGGCAAAGTTGGAATAACTTCCTCTAAAAATAATGAAACCCGAAACTAGCATATAGATGTACTGGTCTAAAACTATAATGAAGTTCCATGTTTGTACACATCTGTATCTAGGGTGTGAAGGAGGGAGGGAGAGAGAGAAAGATGGTTGTAACAATTCATATTATACACTAATAGTACATACATCTATTGTCACCGTATAGCAAATTTCTGAACTCATTTAATACTTGTCCAAATATCTATCACCCTTTTTGTGTTTTTTTCTTTCTGATCTTTATAAATTGGAGCTCCTTTTTAGAAATACAACCATGAAATGTCTCTTTAACAAATGTAACCTCTAACACCAAGCCACTAACATTTAGTCTTGCGATGTTGATGAAATGAGAATTCCTTTTCTTAAATATTCAAATGAACAAACTCCTATCTTGATTTATAAAATTTCAACCAATATTCTCTTAAGCAAAGCCATTTCCATTTATTAAAAGGTTATATCTGATATCTATGCCGTATAGTATATATTAGTTTAGTTTAAAGAGAGAAAAATACTGGTACTTCATGACCAAAAGAAGTCAGATGCAAGGCAAGGGGCAGAGAAAGAAACTTAAATTTCTAGCCTAATCTCAAGCATTTAAACTATGATTTTTTTTTATTGTTTTCCAATTAACTTGTAAGCATTCTAATTAGATAGGATCTATATAGCATTTTCATAAGAACCACAGGAATTATAAAAGAACCTCAATAATTAATGAGGATAAGAAATCTTTTCATAGCATATGAAAGAAACCTTTCCCACGGAAACATCAAAGGAAAAACATGCCCTAAAATAATGGACTTTTTTCTATTGAGTTAATTATCCAGGCATAAAGGGTTGACAAAGGATTGACCTCTGTCACTGGGCTTGATAGAAATGACCTGAATAAAGAAAATGGTATGTTAATAGATAAGGTGAGTGATGGAGGAATCACCCTCATACATACACTTATGTTTTTGAGATAATATGTAACATGTAACAGACACACATCCACAAATTCTACCCTTCCTTAAATGTATCAGATATATCTCTCACTTTTTCATTATTTCAGTTCTAATAAGGGGAAAGAGGATTTTCCAAATCAGTGGATAGGAAAAAAAGTTGGGCTTTTAGAAATGTTTTTGCTGAAACTTAACAGGATTCCTGGCTTTACTGTAGAATTTGGTGAACAGGATAGTGAGGGAGGCTTATGAAGAGACTCTTGCCAACTCCACTTGTGTTCCAGGGATGTTAAAAATAGGAAAAAAAAGAAAGTACCTGAATTCCTGTCATTATTAGGGAATCAGAAACATTCAAGTAGGTTCACAACTTAAGACCTTAACATGGACTTTTGAGTGTTTAAATTAAGGAAGGTATTTAAAGAAATGCTGATGCTATGGTAGCTAAATAAGATATTTAATTTAATAATGTCAATAATGTGACTAACCTCCTCAGTATTATATACCTTGTATGTCCTGTTCAGGCTCAGTATAAAATCTTTGTTTTTCAAAGCATAAAAATATGTCATATACACAAGGGGAAAGGACTTTGAAAAGAAAAAACTTGGAGGATTTATACTACCTGATTTCATGACTTATTTTAAAGCCACAAAAATCAAGACTGTGATATTAGTGAAGGCATATAGTACAGACACATGGGGCTTCCCTTGTAGATCAGCTGGTAAAGAATCTGCCTGCAATGCAGGAAAGGCTGGTTTGATTCCTGGGTTGGGAAGATCCCCTGGAGGAGGGTTAGGCTACCCACTCCAGTGTTCTTGGACTTCCTTGGTGGATCAGATGGTAAAGAATCCACCTTCAATGCAGGAGACCTGGATTTAATCCCTGGGTTGGGAAGATCCCCTGGAGGAGGGCATGGCAACCCAGTCCAGTATTCTGGCCTGGAGAATCCCACGGACAGAGGAGCCTGGTGGGCTACAGTCCATGGGGTTGCAAAGAGCTGAACATGACTGATAAAGCACAGTATAGACACATAGGTCAATGGAACAGAATAGAGTTCTGAAATAGAGATTTACACACACACATCTGGTGAACTGATTTTCAACTGAGATGCAAAGACACTTCAGTGGTGGAAAGGATAGTCTTTTTTAACAAACGGTTTTAGAGCAACCGGATATTCTTGTGCCAAAAAGGGTTGGGGTATAGGAAGGACAATATTCCTCTTTACTTTGAACTTTGCATCACATATAAAAATTATTTCAATTTGATAATAAACCTAAATGTAAAACCCAGAACTATAAAGATTCCAGAATGATACATAGAAGAAAAATCTTTCTGCCTCTGGGCTAGGCAAACATTTCTTAGATCAATACTAAAAGCAGGAGCCATGAAAAAAGAATAATAAACTGAATTCCATCAATATTAAGAATTTTTGCTCTTTGAGGATCTTGTTAAGAGAAATCCCTTATCTGATAAAAGACTTATATTCAGAAGATACAAAGAATGTTCAAAACTCAACAGTTTAAGAAAACAAACAAAAACAAAAAATGGCAAGTTTTTGAACACACACCTCACTAGAGATATATAAATGGCAAATAGTACATGAGAAGATGCTCAATATTATTAGTCATTACAGAAGAGCAAATTAAAACTACAATGAAATACTATATACCTACAAGAATGCCTAAACTCAAAGACTGACCATACCAAATGTTGATGATGAAATGGAGGAACTGGCACTCATCCTGATGGTGGGAAAATAGTTTGGTAGTTCCTTAAAAAGTTAAAACACACAGCTACCATTTAACTCGGGTTCCCTCATAGCTCAGTTGGTAAAGAATCCGCCTGCAGTGCAGGAGACCTCGATTCGATTCCTGGGTCGGGAAGATCTGCTGGAGAAGAGATAGGCTACCCACTCCAGTACTCTTGGGGTTCCCTTATGGCTCAGCTGGTAAAGAATTTGCCCACAATGCAGGTAGACCTGGGTTCGATCCCTGGGTTGAGAAGATCCCCTGGAGAAGGGAAAGGCTACCACTCCAGTATTCTGGCCTAGAGAATTCCATGGACTGTATAGGGGTCGCAAAGGGTCAGACACGACTACGCCACTTTCACCATTTAACTCAATCATTTTGGTGTTAGGTATTTACCCAAAAGAAATGAAAATATATGTCCATACAGAGACTTGTATACAAATGTTCACAGCAGCTTTATTTATAGCAGCCAAAAAGTAGAAACAACCCAAATGTCCCTCACTATGTAAAAGGAAAGAGAAATTGTGCTAAAACCATATAATGAAATATTACTCAGCAATAAAAAGGAATGAACTACTGAAGTATAACAACATGGGTGAATCTCAAAATAATAACTGAATCAAAGAAGCCAAAAGAAAGAAATACAGTATGATTCCATTTAGATAAAATTCTGGCAAGTGCAAATTAATCCACAGTGATTAGATAAGCAGTCACCTGGGAACTGGAGGAGAAAAAGGAAGGGGAAGAGATGGGGGAATTCAATGGGGCACAAAGACACTTTTAGGGGTGATGGATATGTTATTTGTCTTGATTGTGGTGATGGTTTCACAAGGGTTAAGTATAACTGGATGTCAAACTGTACAATTTAAATATGTATAATTTCTTACATGTCTATTATACCCCAATAAAGCTGTCAAAAAAAATTCTACTGGGAAATAGGGTAATGAAAATCTAAATTGTACTCTTCTTAACTAACCACCAAATTGTACTGGTCAAATTTATTATGGGCAAGATTATTAAACTAACTGATTTACTGAAAAGCTGAAGTACTATTTCAGCAGAGATATATAAAAGCAAACAAAATTAATAATTCACATTCCCCAATTTTTGTGATAGTTACTTGAAGGATTTTAGTGGGTTCTGGATGAATGAACTATACCCAGGAGAAAATGTTAGAAAGTGAACATTCATACCTTGATTTGTGCAAAGGGTCTTTCATAACCTCCAACATAGAGAAGGCCAATGTTCTGAGGAAGCAACCTACAAATGAAAAGAAAAACACCATTTATAAAATATTCTTCCTTAAATATAAGGTTGTATAATTATCAAAATTTGCATAATAGATACTTAATATGAAAAAATTAATATCTATGCAACTATTCTTGTCTTTTGCATGATGGAACAGTAACCAGCAAAGGAATAATTCTTATACTTCAGAAAATGGTGGGTAAACATTGAAAATGGCAACTTCAATGTAAAACAATCCGACAAAATAGTAGTTCCAGCAAAATCACTCCGTAGAAGAGAACTATGCAATGCATAGATTTTAAAAATCTATGAGTTCAATTCAAGAAACACTCTTTGTCTTTCTATACCATTCACTATGGAGATAATATTAATACAAACCTAATAGTTCACTCCCAAAATCTAACAGGAAAAGCAGAGACAAACAATTAACAACAACAGAAGGTAGTCTCTGATAAATGCTATTGCAGAGGTATTTATCATTGCAAAGTAGTGGAGTGAGAGGAACTTGCGATGGAGGGAGCTGGAGAAGCCTGAATAGGTGGAATTAAGACTTAACTCTGATGGGTGGGTAAAGCAAAGGAAAATTTTATAAACTAAATTCTGAGAATGCAGAAGATTTGAGATAAAAAGGAAACAAGTATGGCTCAAGAAAGGGATAAGTTAGCTGGAGATGAAAACCCAAAGAAAGCTTAAAATGGGCCATGAAGAATGTCAGACTTCATATCTTTATTTCATAAGCAATATTTATTTTTCTATACAAACAATAAGTGCACATAAAAGTGAAAAACCATCTAGAGGGTGGGGAGAAACTGGCTACCTTTCCTGCATCCTTCCTTCCTATTTAAAGAGGTCTACCATTCTTGACTTCTAGGGGCTTCCCTGGTGGCTCAGCAGAAAAGAATCTGCCTGCAATGCAGGAGATGCGGGTTCAATCCCTGAGTGGGGAAGATCCCCTGAAGCGGGCATGGCAACCCACTCCAGTATTCTTGCCTGGAGATTCCCATGGACAGAGGAGCCTGGCAGGCTATACAGTCCCTGGGGTCGCAAAGAGTCAGACACGACTGTAGCAACTGTGCATGCATACATCATTCTTGACTACATGAAACATTATGAATAAGGAAATACCATCATTAGAACCATGCTGTATCAGGGCTTCCCTAGTGGCTCAGTGGTCAAGAATCCACCTGTCAATGCAGGACATGTAAGTTTGATCCCTGCTCCAGGAAGATCACACATGCTGTAAAGCAACTAAGTCTGTGTACCACAACTATTGAGCCTATGCTCTAGAGCCTGCGAGCTGCAACTGCTAAAACCTATATGTCCTAGAGCCTATGCTCTGAACAAGAGAAGCCACCGCAATGAGAAGGCCATGTACTACAACTAGAGAGTAGCCCCTGTTCACTGCAACTAGAGAAAAAAACCCTGTGCAGCAACGAAGAACCAGAAGAGCCAAAAATATTAAAAAATAAACAAACATTAAAAAAAAAAAAAGAACTATACTTGTGGAGCATGTAGTCATGCAGGGTATGAGAAGCACATAATTAAAGTAACTACTCTATGGTGTCTTATAATCATTGTCACCAGGTGACAGTGTGAGTCATGTAATTACTGAAGGGGAGAACATGCCGGCCTAAAATATGCCATTTGATATGTGGATTATTTCTAGCTAATAGCAATCAAGATCCAAAAGACTCAGGAAAAACTTTTACCTCTCCCTTAACTACCTAAAAGAATTTAGATAGGGGGCCTGGCCCAGAAAAACAGCTACTACCATAATGTAATCTGCAAGTCTTACCTGCATGGCAGGGCAAACTTCTAAATACTACACATTAAGTCTTATTATCCTATGAGTCACTACTCTCTTCCCCTTTGAAGACCCAGGCCCTACTCCCACTCCTTAGCATAGGATGGCACATAAGCCTTAACTGTCCAACTTGCTCTTGAGTCTCTTATCACAGGGGATCCTGTATGTACCAACTTAAATATGTTTTCTCCTGCTAACTTGTCTTATGTCAATTTAATTATTAGACCAAAGAATCTAGTGCTGTGCTGAGTCACTCAGTTGTGTCCAAATCTTTGTGACCCCAAGGACTGTAGCCTGTCAGGCTCCTCTGTCCATGGGGATTCTCCAGGCAAGAATACTGGAGTGGGTTGCCATGCCCTCAGGGATCTTGCCAACCCAGGATCTAGGTTCAAAGAACCTAGAAGAGAAAGGAAAAATTTTCCACGCCTACATTAACTTTCCATTGACTTAGTAAGACTAACAGAGCACACTTTTAAAGCATCTTCGATTTTATGAATTAGGTAAACAGATATTCATCTCTCAGGAATATCCTCTGTTCCCTACATTCTTTAAAAGCCTATAAAGTATTAAAGGCCACTAAATGTTAGCCACTTAGTTGTGTCCAATTCTTTGTGACCCCATGGACTAGGGCTAGCCAGGCTCTTCTGTCCATGGGATTCTCTAGGCAAGAATACTGGAGTGGGCTGCCATTTTAGAAGTGCTAAGAGCAGATAAACACAATAATAAATTAAACCAGTTCAGCAAAAAGCTACTTAAGTTTGGAATGTGAATCTTAAAGTAACACATTTTAACATGTTGTTGAAGGTTATAAACAACTAAAGGCATATTTGTTTACTGGATGCAAGAAGAAAGCATGAGAAATGTCCCCAAATGTCTCAACTGGGAAATGGAGAATTTCTTCACCATCATTTGACAAATAAGAAATTAATCAAATCAATAAAACTTTAAATCACTCACAAATTGCTAGTATCACAAAATTAATGTTAGTTATATATAGCAGTGGTAATTTATTTCCTATATAACAAATGTTCACAAAAAGCTTGATAAACTCCTTTTAGAAGTAAGAATAGTCACTTCATACAAATAGAAGCTAGAAAAGGAAGAGAATAAAAGCTGGCTGACATTTAAAAATCAATGTCTCTAATTACTATGCATATGAATTTCAGGAAGTGTGCCAATATACAATTTAGTGTCCCCCTCTTCCTCCAACTTGCTTATCTAATAACTACCTTCTAAACAAGAAATATCTTAAATATGTTAGTTACACGGCATATATATATTTTGCTTTTTAAATCTTGTTCTTTCTCATCCATGTACATATTATTCCTTACCATAAATTATACTACCACCTTCGTTTGAGTGGGTTTTAATATGTACCATAATTTAAAGGTTTGCTATGTGTAAAATAATTAATACTCTGAGAACAAAAATTCCAACCTATAAAATGGAACATTTCTTAAAATGCTTTTACCTTTCAAAAAATTATTTTGCCAGATTGTATGCATAATTATTATCAAATAATAGGCACCGTTTCATTATGACAGGGTACTCATATGTTTTATAGCAACCACATTTTAAATCCCAGAGTAAAGGCATTAATTCGCCATTGATAGATGCACTTAAATGTATACGTTAAAAAGTATGTGTTAAAGTAAAAACTCTGACTCATTTAGTACCAGGTAATTGTTTTGCAACTTCTGTTAGGTGAATATTAACATAATTTTATATAAATGCTAATAACTCCCAAAATATTTGCTTATAACCAAATGCTTCTACAACGTGGCTACCAAAGAAATTTTTGGAATAAGAAGGCATTATTGGGAAAAAGAAAGAAAATCTATTAGAGCTTTTGAAAAAAGTAAAGATAGGCAAGACTGATGTTCATTTTGCTTCAATTTCCCAAATACAAATATCAACAAATATCTATTCTGGAAAGAAAGCTGCAAAATTATTTCCAGAAAATTTTCTCACATAAAGGAAAAATAAAACTTGGCAGGTAACAGAAAGAACATCATTTAAAAGAACCTCATTCATCATCATTCAGTGATGATATATCAGGCTTAGAAAAAACTGCTTTGAAAGGAAATTGAGTCTATAATTATTTCAAATTAAAAGTTTAAAAAAAGGCAAAGGGGATCTTTCTAAAAATAAGCTAAATAACTCAAAATTAACTGTTCTGTCTACAAGCCCTAATTACATTACCCACTAACTGATACACTTTTCAGCTGCAATAAAATACTTTGAAAAAACTTACAGTACCTTGAATACTGACTGACTTAAATAAAATCCCACTTCTAAGCCAAAGAGCAAGTTCCCCAAAGAGCAGACTATATCCAATACATTTAGTACTAGGAGAAAAGAGAAAGTCAAGGCACTTAGAATAGGATCAATAGGGCCCTTCTGAGTTTGACAAAATGTACATTATTGAGAAGGCCTACATTATTCTTTGAGACTTGTTAATATAATGTAAGTAAAAGCAGCATATGCCATTAGGCACAGATAAAACATGAATGAGCAAATGAATGAGTTTATTATTATCCTTACAGACTTCTGTAGCCTACACTTTTCTCTTCTGGTTTGCTTTCTAAATACTTGTATAAGAGTAACAAAATGCTCTAGTGCTTCATGAAAAAACAAAATCCACCACCACCACATTTAAATAAAGAATCTGTGTGCTGTTAGAAATAAATTGCCTGAACATGATCTTTGTGAAATATACACTGACACAAATAACAGAAATAATAAATAAGACTGGGGAAGGATAAATAAGATGCTGAAGTAAACAAAAGAAAGCTGAATCATTTTGCAAAGGTATATATGAAGAAATGCTGTTGAGCCACTGATATTCAGAAAGTAAATACTAACATAATGTGTAAGCATATACAGATGAATAACATACCACATTAAGGGAGCAACTTCAGAAAAGAGAATTTTGGCATATTCTGTAAGTCTACAAATAAAAAGAACTGTATATAAATATAAGTCCTTGAGTTCATAAACTTGTTTCGCACAGGGGTATGGGTTAGTAATTATGAAAATACATCATAGGTATATAAGATTAAAAAAAATATTCCATGGATAAGGAGATACAGATTGCTCATTGTGCAAAGTTATAAATAAGCCACGGCCCTCTGGCCAGTACCTGGCCGTCCTCAGTGATATGGCCCACCTCGGCACCCCGCCCAGCTCCGATCTCGAAACGGCCACCAGGCGCTCTCCCGGCCCCGCTGCTGCTGCTGCTGCTGCTGCTGGTGGCCCCGGGATGCGGGCTCTGGAGAGCCGGCGCGCACAGGGCTCGCAGCCCCTGGTCGCTTCCTGATGGCAGAGCTGGGGGGTGGGGAGGGCTTGTTCCCCTGCAGTATCTGTTCTGTGAAGTTTGTTAAATGTAAGGAAAGCTTAAATTCTTGTATCTTTAAAAGAGAAAAATCTTATTTAACCCTTTTGTGTTCTAGATTTACTTACACACATAGCCTAGAGCCCAGTTTTAGTTTTAACATTGTGAAAATATTAAAATAATCTTGTAACTTTATTCTTTTTTCTCCTGCTGAAAAAAAAAATTAAACCAATCGTATGACAGTCTGGAAAAAAAAAAGAAAAGGGGAGAGGCTAGAGTGAACATAATAAATAATATTGGATTAGAATCAAGAGGTATCAACTGGAACTCTTGGCTTTTAAACAATTCACAGATAGATAAAGATATAAGTGTGTGTGTAGGTGCATGTCAGTATACAATACATTCCTAACTCTCACAACTGACAGGGTCTGTAATGACACCCAGCAGCAACGAACCTGCTAAGGACTTCGATCTGTGTTTCCAACCATCAATCTTCACCAACTAAAACAAAAACATTTGGCTCTTTAGAGAAAAGGTTGATTTCTGGACTAAGGAAGGAAAATTATAAGAAGAGCCTAGAACATCTTGTGGTGCCAGGAAGTCAGGAGGTACAGAAAAGTGATGACAGTGCATCAAAAACTCACAGAAGCCGAACTGAAGGTGTTCCCAGCGGCCAAAGCCAAATCAGCAAAATCCAGGCAGGGTGCTGGCTTATAACCATGGAGTGAATTATTCCTAAATCTTCAGTAATATGAATAAGTATATCAGGAAGAAGGAACAGTGGTTCTTTACATTTCAATCCCTATTAATGCACTGAGAAAGAATGAAGGAAACTGAAATTCACCATATTTGAAATATTTGCCAAAATGAAATTGAAAAACCGTTACAGTAACTATTGCTGAAGGCAAAAACCACTGAAAGATACTAAAACTAGAAGATGAAGGTAGGATGAGAAACATGACACTTGCCTAGTCTCCAAGTTCTTCCCCAGAAAACACTTATTAGTTACAATACACACACACACACACACACACACACACATACACACACAGTAACTTCAGGGTACAGAAATTCAGAAAACTAACCAAATAATCAAAATTACCAACACAACCACCTTACCTGCCCTTCCCCACCCCGCACCACAACACAATGCACCTAGAAGGGCACTCTATCACATCCATGGTGTTCTTCCCCTGTGTAAAAACTGACTAATATCCTTGAAAAAGTGTCAAGAGCATGAAAAGCACAAGTGAGGTACTGTCACAGATTATAATAAGATTATATTAAACAGACATGAAGCCAAACATAAAAAAATATAGGGTTGCATTTATGTAAGTTTCAAAATCAGGCAAACCCAAACCCCAGTGTTTGGAGTTGGATACCTAAGTAATAAAAGTATAAAAAAGAGCAAGAAAGCACAGATGTACAGACAATGTTCATCTTTGGTGGGAGAGAGAAGCTTGTGAATGAGAAATAGCATACTGGAGGCATCTAGGGTGCTAGCAACATTTTCCTTCTTGTTCTGAGTAATGGTTAAATGTGTGTTGGTTACATGAAATTTCATTAAGCTGTACATTTATGTTTTATGTACTTTTTTGTATATATATCTATTACATATATATATACATATAGTATTAAATGTATACTATAATACTATAAAAGGTCTTTATATAAAAACCATAAAGAAAAAAAAACAAGCAATCAGTAAGAGAATAATACTGACTCTTATATGAGGGGTACAGTACCAACTGGTATATCAACATATTTAATATTCTTCTATAAATAGACGAGTGTTTTAAGAGAAGAACTTCTAGGGAATCCACAAGTCACTCTTTCTACTTCTTAGCATATGCATTTGTGCTAAGTTGCTTCAGTCATGTCCAACTCTTTGCAACCACAGGTACTGTAGCCTGCTAGGCTCCTCTGTCTATGGAATTCTCCAGGCAAGCATACTGAAGTGGGTTGCCATGCCCTCTTCCAGGGGATCTTCCCAACCCCGGTTTAGTATTGGAGCTACAAATTCTACGGAATAAACATAATCTGAAAACAGAGAATTCACCTATCTGGGCATGATGGTATAATGGTTTTAAATGGAATGACATTAAAATTTTTTAAAAAAGAAACACAAGTGCATTAAAAATGTATAGATAAAATTTCTACTTCCAGCTAAGGATAAGGGTAATAAGAACTGAATTAGGTCCTACTCCCTCTAACCAACTAAAAACACAATGTCATACAATGGTTTTCAGAAATTGGTCAAAAGGTAGCACAGGTCAGTGGTTCCCATAGAAAGGTAACAAATAAGTGAGTCCTACCACTAACCCAGCTTACCACCTGGAGCTTTCAGATCACAGTGTCCATAAAGCCTAACACACTTACTATCTGAGTCTCCAAAGAAAAAAATTGCCAACCCTATTTCAAGACAAATGAAAGCACAAATCTATGAGAAGACTTGTACCCAAGTCTCACAGCAGCTTTATTTGTAATAGCCAAGACTGAAAATATCTCAAATGTCCATCCACACACAGGTGAAGAGATAAGTAAATTGTGACACAGCTATACAACAACAGGCTACTCAGCAATAAAAAGAAATTGACTATTGATACATGTAACAATATGGATGAATCTAACCTTAAAAGAAGCAGGGGGAGAGGGGACACATGTATGGTGTGTTTCCATTTATTTAAGATTCTAGAAAATGAATACCAACAGCATGGTTGCCAGAAAAGCGCATGAAGGGTGTTGGAGGAGAGAGGGAGAGAGGGATTAACAAAGGGCAGGAGGCAACTCTGCAGGGTGATGGATATGTCCATTATCTTATTCTAGGAGAAGTCATTTCACACTCAAAAATCTAACTGCACACTTAAACTATGTACGGTTTACCATATATCAATTATTCCTCAATAAAGTTATAAAAAGTAATGTACAAACTTCACCTTCCAAATTTTACTAAATATATTTTAAAAAGAAACTCTATAAATGTTCACAAGCTACATAGCAAACTGAGTCTACAAATAATTCTTAATTAATCCACCCTGATCATTCTAAATGGCAAGTTTGTTTTTTTGAAGAACTGCCTGTCCAAACAGGAAGCAGAAGAGTCTGAAAACAGGGAAATCATTTAACACATATAGTTCCCCACATGCTTTATTATCTACTGATCATAAGAATTATGCTATAGTTTACTTCTACCTACAAAAGGAGAGAGAGGAGAGTGATTTATATAGGGATTAGCCTCAAATATAAACATCTGAATTTTTGTGAACTTCATCGTATCCACAAATTTTCACCTTTTTGAAAACTGATTCTGAGATGTATATGTAAAGCACATTTGTTAAAAGAAATAAGTGACTAAAACTTTCATTTCCTTCTCCAGGGAAATTCTGAATCTTATTTTATTTTCTCCCTCTAATTTTGTTGTACAAGTTTCCCTTGAATACTCTGCATAAGACTTTGATCGTCAGCCTTCCTTTTTCCCTGGGAAAAAGTAGGAACATTATGCAAAGGGGCCTTTTTTGCAGAAAAGTATAAAAGATGCCATGGAGACAAGAAACAGAGAGATTTAAGCTAAGTGGATATAATTCACAATCCATTTTTTTTCTGTCTAAATTATAGCACCATGTCACATATTACCAGCTATTTCAATAATAGCTACGATCAATCAAAGAGAGAAATGTCGTTTTTTAAAATCACAAACCCCAGAATGACTGAGACTGTTATATTCTGCATTGAAAAGAATTACTGCAAATCTGAATTTCAACTTCATAGAACTCTCCACAAAATGCTGACACATGAACTGTAAAAACTACCACAAACTTCCTATATGTCTCCATTGATAGAATATATATATATTGATTTTCTCTTTACTATTAACTTTAATTTAAATANTTCCTATATGTCTCCATTGATAGAATATATATATATTGATTTTCTCTTTACTATTAACTTTAATTTGAATACTATTCTGAATATTACATATGCATCCCTTTTCTTAAAACATAAATTACAGTAGATATTGAATTAGTATTTTTTCATTGCTAAGGCATGTATTAGCTATCTTTATTAAGTAATTAATTCTTTATCATTTTCAACACTCCACTTATGAAAGTGCCTATTTTGAGTTAACAGACAGTTCCTGCCTTAATTCAGTGTATTTTTTTGTTCAAAAAGAGTAACTTCTGACTGGCTTAGTTTATAAAGTCCTTGCAGGAACTTTTTACCTAGTTGAATAGCTCATGTAAAAGAATTTAAACTATAACAATTCACTTTAACCTTTATTTTGATATCTGTTCAAAACACACTGATAACTAATGAACTATTTTTAATTACGTCAAATTTAACAGTGACCAGAATACTATCAGTTCACTTCAGTTCAGTTGCTCAGTCATGTCCGACTCTTTGTGACCCCATGAATCGCAGCATGCCAGGCCTCCCTGTCCATCACCATCTCCCGGAGTTCACTCAAACACACGTCCATCGAGTCGGTGATGCCATCCAGCCATCTCATCCTCTGTCATCCCCTTTTCTTCCTGCCCCCAATCCCTCCCAGTATCAGAGTCTTTTCCAATGAGTCAACTCTTCGTATCAGGTGGCCAAAGTATTGGAGTTTTAGCTTTAGCATCATTCCTTCCAAAGAACACCCAGGACTGATCTCCTTCAGAATGGACTGGTTGGATCTCCTTGCAGTCCAAGGGACTCTCAAGAGTCTTCTCCAACACCACAGTTCAAAAGCATCAATTCTTCAGTGCTCAGCCTTCTTCACAGTCCAACTCTCCCATCTATGCATGACCATTGGAAAATCCATAGCCTTGACTAGACGGACCTCTGTTGGCAAAGTAATGTCTCTGCTTTTTACTTCAAATTTAAAAGTGACCAGAATACTATACTGCACATCAATTATTTGCTTATAAATCAATATTTATCCTTAATATACACCTTGATCAACTAACAAAGTTCAACATAATGTGTGAGATAGTTTAACCTCAGTAATGTAACAACCATAATCTAGTCTATTCAAGATGAAGTTCCAGAATATCATATGCTGGGCTGACAACAGGAAATTATGAGATATTCATAAGTAACACATCACTGGATACTGTTGGTGATGCTATAAAGCATGATACTAAATGTTACCCAGCTGCCTAGGACCATATTTTATAAATGACTAAATGACCCTCATGCCTTTACAGTGAAATCAATTTGATTATTCCCCAAAAACAAGATACAACTCTGAAAACATTAGTGAAAGAAGCCAGTCACAAAAGGACAAATATTGTATATTCCACTTATATGAGGTGCACAGCACAGTCAAATTCATAAAGATAGAAAGGAGAATAGCAGTTACCAAGACCAAGGTGAGAAAGGAACAGACAGTTACTGTTTAATGGGTACACAGTTTTTGTTTAAAATGATCAAAAAGTTCTGGAAACTGACAATGGTGATGGCTATACTGTACTGGGTACTTAAGATCACTGATTTGTAGAATTAAAAAATGGTTACAGAGGTATGTTTCATGTTATGTATATTTTATAACAATTTTAGGCAGTCCCAAAATACCATTCCTAAAATACAAGTCTATCAACAACTTCAAACATTTTTCTCTTACTGAATCCCAAAGAAATTGTTCCAGACCTCCTCCTGTCTCTAAATCTCCTTAAATCATCTCTTTCTCCTCTCATTCCCAAAACACTTTCATTTTTCACTGAGTGGAGAAGCCTCAATCTTGAGGTACCAGTTTATCTATTTTCCAATTCATCTGTTCAGTTCAGTTCGGTTCAGTTGCTTAGTCGTGTCCGACTCTTTGCGACCCCATGAATTGCAGCACGCCAGGCCTCCCTGTCCATCACCAACTCCCAGAGTTCACTCAGATTCACGTCCATCAAGTTAGTGATGCCATCCAGCCATCTCATCCTCTGTCGTCCCCTTCTCCTCCTGCCCCCAATTCCTCCCAGCATCAGAGTCTTTTCCAATGAGTCAACTCTTCGCATGAGGTGGCCAAAGTACTGGAGTTTCAGCTTTAGCATCATTCCTTCCAACACCCAGGGCTGATCTCCTTCAGAATGGACTGGTTGGATCTCCTTGCAGTCCAAGGGACTCTCAAGAGTCTTCTCCAACACCACAGTTCAAAAGCATCAATTCTTCGGTGCTCAGCTTTATTCCTAGTCCAACTTTCACATCCATACATGACCACTGGAAAAACCATAGCCTTGACTAGATGGACCTTTGTTGGCAAAGTAATGTCTCTGTTTTTGAATACGTTATCTAGGTTGGTCATAACTTTCCTTTCAAGGAGTAAGCGTCTTTTAATTTCATGGCTGCAATCNATCTTTCAGGATTTGAAATAGCTCTACTGGAATTTCATCACCTCCACTAGCTTTGTTCGTAGTGATGCCTTCTAAGGCCCACTTGACTTCACATTCCAGGATGTCTGGCTCTAGGTGAATGATCACACCACTGTGATTATCTGGGTCGTGAAGATCTTTCCTGTACAGTTCTTCTGTGTATTCTTGCCACCTCTTCTTAATATCTTCGGCTTCTGTTAGGTCCATACCATTTCTGTCCTTTATGGAGCCCATCTTTGCATGAAATGTTGCCTTGGTATCTCTAATTTTCTTGAAGAGATCTCTAGTCTTTCCCATTCTGTTCTTTTCCTCTGTTTCTTTGCATTGATTGCTGAGGAAGGCTTTCTTCTCTCTCCTTGCTATTCTCTGGAACTCTGCATTCAGATGCTTATATCTTTCCTTTTCTCCTTTGCTTTTCACTTCTCTTTTCACAGCTATTTCTAAGGCCTCCCCAGGCAGCCATTTTGCTTTTTTACATTTCTTTTCCATGGGGATGGTCTTGATCCCTGTCTCCTGTACAATGTCATGAAGCTCAGCCAATAGTTCATCAGGCCCTCTATCAGATCTAGTCCCTTAAATCTATTTCTGACTTCCACTGTATAATCATAAGGGATTTGATTTAGGTCATACCTGAATGGTCTAGTGGTCTACAAATTCATCTGTATTTGTATACAAACATTCTTAGCCTTCCTTTTCATCCCCTTGCTTAAGCTGTCCAGCCCTCCACTGACTTAATACCTTCCCAACTTGAATACTTTTTTTCTCCTCAAAGATCTGTAATCTTCTATTTTCTCCTACTCTGCCAATTAACAAGGAGGGTTACCAGGGTAGGAATGGCCATTCTGAAGTTGAGTCAACTAAAAATCACTATATAATGGATAACATTTGTGGAAATAATCTATCCTGAGACAGATGACTCATAGATGAAGATTTCTAGGTCCTTTTTGTTCAGAGTGTTATAATGCTGTGGAAAGGGTGGCTGAAAAATTACACTGTATGTCTGATTCCCAACTTTGGTGCTTATTACCCATACAACTTCAGGCAACTCATTTAACTCCTTTGTAGGCTCAGTATTTTTTTGGGCAAATGGTTATGACTTAACTTCACAGAAATGTTTTGAGAATTAATTGAAATAATGTATGTATTTAATATTCATACAGTCTAACCTAAATCAGTGGAATACATTAAATGACCCAAAGTATATTTTCAAAATACAGGATGTTTTAAAAAGAAGAAAAAATGAACTGACTTGGATGAAATAATCTGTCAGAATGTATATGATGCACACATGTCTACATGTAAGAAAAGAGGGAGAAAAAGAAAGAGGCAGATAGTCAGAAAGGAGGATAGAGACTGGCTGACACAATTAGCAAAGAGGAACTATCTGGATGCTAGAAATGCATATACTAATGTGGAAGAGACCTCATTTTATAAGTTCTGGATGCAATATCCTTCAAGATTACTTAACTCTTTTTCTTTGATCACACAGTCACAAAAGAATCTTTTCTGAGGACTGAGTAAGCATCTGAGTAGTTAGAAATGATGCTGTAAACAGATACCTCAGTATGAATGTATGTGGGCTTCCTCGGTGGCTCAGTGGTAAAGAATCTGCCTGCAATTCCGGAGAAATGGGTGCGATCTTTGGGTTCGGAAGATCTGCTGGAGGAGGAAATGGCAACCCACTCCAGTGCTCCTGCCTGGAGAATCCCATGGACAGAGGAACCTGGTAGGCTACAATCCATGGGGTCACAAAGAATCAGACACACACACATATGTATATGTATTTATACTGCATGTGTGTACATACACATCTACATGGAATGATATAGAGTTGACCCTTGAACAACACACAGTAGGGGCACCTACCATCAGCAAAGTAAAAAAGCTGAATGTAACTCACAGTCTACCCTCCCTACACAGAGTTCCTCATCTACAGACTCAAACTGTCATGGATCCTGTTGGACTGTAGTATTCTTAAAAAAAGAAAAAAGAAAAACACATATAAGTGGATCTGAGCAGCTGAAACCTGTCTTGTTCAAGGGTTAAGTGTATTACTATAAATTAGTACTGATAGTTACAAAGTCACAAAAACTATAATAATTATAGTTGTTACTTACTGAGAACCTCATTGTACAAGGCCCTTTGCTTAGCTTAATTTTACATTACATGGTCTTCTCTCTGGTACGAATTTCAATTTGAATACTCTTTAGTGTTAGGAATTTAGATTTGTCATTTAATCTTGTCAACGAATCCCATGAGTTAGGTACCATTATTTTCCCCATTTAACAGATGCAAAAGCTAATAGAAATTACTAATTTGCCTAAGAGCACACAACTTGTAAGAGGTCAAGCTGGGAATCAAACTGCTTTTCCTCTGGCTCTTTGTTCTTAATTCTCACACTGTACAGGCACTGTTCTTTAATCATTAAGAAGTTTGGTTAAGGATAATTAATTCCCCACAACACGATCAATGATGAGGGATAAAATCAGTTTGGGGTTTGCAAAGCACTAGCCAGCCTCTTCAGATGTGTGGAGTACCTCCTCCTCAATCAATGTGCTTTACCTCTTTAAGAGGAGAAACAAAGGGTAAAAAAGAAAAGTCAACAAGGAAGGAAAATCAGGTCAATCTTCTATTCAACCTTGGCTCTTCCCCATCTTCCTTCTCTTTATGAAGTTGAACCGTTTATTATGTATCATTTACTTGTGGTATATTTCCGACTCTAGGTCAGGTATCAGAGACATAAAGATGATCCCTGCCTTGGGAACTCTTACTCTTCAAAAGAGGCAGAAAGTTTGAAATATTCAAACTATAATAAACTGAGATAAACTGGCAAATTCTCTAACAGGCCCATGGAAACTATGCAGTGCAGTAATCTTCTGACTACTTAAGACTTTTAAACCCTGAAAGCAGAGGGTTGCAGATTAAGTGTAAACTTACATACTGGTTTTCAGGGGCTTCCTTTAGGTGCATGCCCTCAATGTAAAACCCAATGTAAGACTGGAAACACTGATAAGAGTTTTCATATTTTAAGACTCTTATCAAATGCCATGAAGTGTCATCACATAACATTTTATATTATAATCCCAGACCGCCAGTACAGTACCCTGACACAAGGTGCATGATCAATGGTTGCTTGGTAAGTGGAAAAAAAAAAGATTAAACAGAAAAAAAACAAAGCAAACAAAGAACAACCCATATGTCCTTAGGGAAGAACTAACCACTGAAATTAAGTTACTTAAAAAAAAAATACTGAGAAATATAATGCAGATTTTTAAATAAATGAATATGAAGCAAATTTATATGTAGATGACTTTGCCATAAAATATTTTGATATGCTAGACCAAAACTGACAGCTGAAGTTCTAGTATGATCTAAATAAGATAAGATTACATGGTTTAGGGGAATTTAGAATAGGATTTCCACAAATGAGATGACAGATGAGGCATAACAGAAACAAGGAAGGAGCTTAACAGGTTCTGAAAATTCTTCTTCAGTCTAGTTTTAAAAAAATAAACCTGAGATATTTATGCAAAATTTTAAAATGTTGCTGTATTACATCCTTACTAGAACCTAAAACATCTGAAAGCACCTGTGGCATAACTGTCAACAAACATTGTCTTATAAATGCTCTGATTATGAGTAGTAGGGCCCAAGGTAATTTATTTCTGAGCTCAAACAAATATTTCACTTTATTTCCTGAAGTTCTGTTATATTAATATCATAGAACTCACAAGTTCAGCCTCCATTTCACTTTCCATCAAGTGTTACTCCTAACAATTTTAATTTTAAAATAGCCTCTGAGACTAGAATTTCTGCATCAGGAGGGTGATTTGATACTAAATTACTGGAATAAGAATGGGGAAAATGGGAGAGCAGAGGAGGAAGGAGGAGTCAGGAGAACAACATAAGAGATCCCAACAACAGAAGGACTGCAGTTAAATGGCCAAGAGAGATTTAATCCGCTAATGTTCCTTGTCTTCAAAAGCATAAAAGTTGTTCTCGTGACTTTTTTCCTTAATTAAAAAGAACAAAGCGGCGGTGGCAGGCAAGTAGTATGAGGCAAGTCTTAGAATCGATATGAACATTGAGTATGTCATAAATGCAGTGAGCATGAGGCAAGTCTTAGAATTGATATGAACATTGAGTATGTCATAAATGCAGTGAGATGCCCTTTTAATAGGGAGGGAGAGGAACAGTTAAGTATGCTTTGGGTGATTCGATGAGGTAAAGCAATGGGTTGCCTCCCTGAAATCAGATTAATTTTACAAGAAAGTGAAGTTGTCTTTACATTTTATATTACAAGGTACACTGCTTATAAGAATAACAATCTCTACCATCAGAAAAAACACAGAGCTAATGAGAAGGAAAAGACACTGTGAATATATCTATTATATATAAAGAATCTAGAAATTGCTGCATAGAATATGGCTATTATACTAATTGCCAATATTTATTACTATATATGAACAATGGCACTGATAAAGATTTCCTGCCAGATGGCAGGTAAGAAGGGTCTATCAATATGATTCTGTAATTTAAATGGTTACAAGCAGCAAACTGAAAACTCAAAAAACTTTCAACTAGTACTGTTTTAAAATAGAATTCTACTACAATACCTGACAATAGCAAGCACATTTCAAGTATTTCATAAGGTAAAATAAATTTAGTAAGGTAATATCAAGGTAGCTTAAAATAAAGCAAAACAACTCCGTATATGTGCATGACACAAATAAAAGTAAAATCTAAAGGTGCACAGTTACTGCAGGAAATTAACTGTTTCACAAGTACTTACTAACAGGTTAAGTTTCAACGTTTTGTCATTCATTAGAGAGGTACTCAAAAGATTATGTACGGCAGTCTAAAGTGAAGACACACTGAAGAGAAATGGCAACTAGATCCTTTTTAGGTGCTACTGCCATAACTAAAATTATCCAGAATACTTTCTTTTTTTCTTATAGCAAATGTTGTTTTTTAGTTGCTAAGCCATGCCCAACTCTTTTGCTACTCCACCGGCCAGGCTCCTCTGTCTCCTCTCCACATCTTGCGTCTCCTGCATTGGCAGGCGGGTTCTTTAACACTAGTGCCAATAGAGTACATATAATACTGTTTATAAACTACCTACCAGTGTTGCTTATAAAGTACCTACAAAATTTGCATTTATTTAAAGTTTTATCCATAGTTTAAAAGCAATCTGACAAAGTGTAACTCAAACTATATAGTTACTTACAATGATGATGAGCATAGTAATTTGAATTATAACCATTTCAGGCTATGAAAAACACTTATAAAAACAACCTCACACATGTAATACAGATTGAAGTGAAATTTCTACTGGATCAAGCGTATGTCTGACTACAAATAGGATGGTTCACTTTAAGCTATGGATTCTTCATACATCTCTCTTAAGGCAGGGAAGAGAGTTGCTGGGTGCTGGGGGCAAAAAAGTTTAGTCTTAGAGGGCAGGAGTTTTGTCTCTTAGGTCTAACAGTTTATGAATGCAGAATAACAAACATTTATGAAGAAAAAAATCTTTAAGGTAAAATATGTTTCTTGATCCCATGGGATTCTGGTAAATCAGCCAGACTGCTAGGCAGTCTATTATCTTCCCTATGGACTGTAGCCTGCCAGGCTTTTCTGTCTATGGAATTTTCCAGGCAACAATACTGGAGTGGGTAACCATTCCCTTCTCCAGGGGATCTTTCCAACCCAGGGATTGAATCCAGGTCTCTTACGCTGCAGGCAAATTCTTTACCATCTGAGCCACCAGGGAAGCTCCTGGTCAAATGTTATGACTGATGAAAAATATTTCTAAAATATTGTTAGTGACAGCTATGAAAAACCTTAGGAAGTACAACTGACATGTAGGACATAAAAGATGGAAAAGCAAGAGTGATTTCATCAAAGGATTAAGAAAATTATAGTGGGATCTTTATGACTTTTCAGGGGAAGAGAAAAGAGGGTGGAAAGGGTGAGGGAGAGGGCAAGTGAACAAGTCTGAGGGCTTTCATTCTTTCAGGCAAGGAAATAGATAAGAACTGTTTCTCAGAAGATAGGTAAGTACTTCTCTGAAATATGGAGATACAAACCAGGTAAAATCCTAGCTGGTATCGCTTTATCTTAAGACTTTGATGGCAACCCTTCAAACCATGGCAAATGCTATTTTTAAAGCATTTATACCCTCTCCAAAGTACAAAAGGCCTTCAAAGTCCTAGGTACTCTGTTTTACCTTGGAACAATAGATTCTACCCTCAAGAATATTGTTTTCTTAGTAAAAGACACCATTGAAAACAACAACAACAACAACAACAAAAAACCAAGCTCCATAATTCAATGTAATATGTTGAATACACAGCAGAATGCTGCCTGGGTGCAGGAGGGCCTAGAGGAGCCATCCCACGTTGAAGGTCAGGAAGGGCGGCAGTGAGGAGACACCCCTCATCCAAGGTAAGGAGCAGCGGCTGTGCTTTGTTGGAGCAGCCGTAAAGAGATACCCCACGCCCAAGGTAAGAGAAACCCAAGTAAGATGGTAGGTGTTGCAAGAGGGCAACAGAGGGCAGACACACTGAAACCATACTCACAGAAAACTAGTCAATCTAATCACACTGGTACCACAGCTTCCTTGTCTAACTCAATGAAACTAAGCCATGCCCATGGGGTAACCCAAGACGGGTGGGTCATGGTGGAGAAGTCTGACAGAATGTGGTCCACTGGAGAAGGGAATGGCAAACCACTTCAGTATTCTTGCCTTGAGAACCCCATGAACAGTATGAAAAGGCAAAATAATAGGATACTGAATGAGGAACTCCCCAGGTCAGTAGGTGCCCAACACGCTACTGGAGATCAATGGAGAAATAACTCTAGAAAGAATGAAGGGATGGAGCCAAAGCAAAAACAATACACAGCTGTGGATGTGACTGGTGATAGAAGCAAGGTCCAATGCTGTAAAGAGCAATACTGCATAGGAACCTGGAATGTCAGGTCCATGAATCAAGGCAAATCGGAAGTGGTCAAACAAGAGATAGCAAGAGTGAACGTTGACATTCTAGGAATCAGCTAACTAAAATGGATGGGAATGGGTGAATTTACCTCAGATGACCATTATATCTACTACTGAGGGCAGGAATCCCTCTGAAGAAATGGAGTAGCCATCATGGTCAACAAAAGAGTCCGAAATGCAGTACTTGGATGCAATCTCAAAAATGACAGAATGATCTCTGTTCGTCTCCAAGGCAAACCATTCAATATCACGGTAATCCAAGTCTATGCCCCAACCAGTAACGCTGAAGAAGCTGAAGTTGAAAGGTTCTATGAAGACCTACAAGACCTTTTAGAACTAACACCCAAAAAAGATGTCCTTTTCATTATAGGGGACTGGAATGCAAAAGTAGGAAGTCAAGAAACACCTGGAGGAACAGGCAAATTTGGCCTTGGAATGCAGAATGAAGCAGGGCAAAGACTAATAGATTTTGCCAAGAAAATGCACTGGTCATAGCAAACACCCTCTGCCAACAACACAAGAGAAGACTCTACACATGGACAT
>SJYQ01104683.1:17888-37275 GCA_006410935.1 Redunca redunca | reverse complement strand
TGGTGATGGACAGGGAGGCCTGGCGTGCTGCGATTCATGGGGTCGCAAAGAGTCGGACACAACTGAGGGACTGAACTGAACTGAACACAGCAGAATGACCAATGGACTCAGGCTCAAGAAGTCCACCAAGTTAAGAATTCCCCTGCCTTATGGTTGCCTTGTCTTTCTCATGTTGTTTTCTTTTCTTTTTTTCAATAGTATATTTGAATTGATACCATACCTATACATTTTGTAATTCAGGTTAAAGCTTACGATTTTCCTGGACCAGGCAGAAGATTCCAGTGAAGGAAAGACTGGGGGAAGGAGGCAGCCTTTCAGACTATACCCTCCAAGAGCTCTCTCTCCTACACAACTGTGACAAGCTGTTTCTTTCTAATCCCTGTTCTGCATCACTGAGTCCTAGAGGGTTTCTGCAGCCAGCACAGTTCACCCTAGTCATCTGGTTACCTCACTGATCACCATCCCCAGGGAAACAGCCCTGCCTTCCAGGGCACAAACCAAGGAAGGCCATGTGAGCACACAGCCTGGAAGAGGGCCCTCAGCAAGAACCCAACCATGCTGGCACCCTGATCTCAGACTTTTAACCTCCAGAACTATTAAGAAATGGGAAGGGAGTCTCAGGGAGAAGGGATACATGTATATGTATGGCTGAGTTCCTTTGCTATCCACCTGGAACTATCACAACACTGTTTAATGGGCTAAACTCCAATATAAGATAAAAAGTTAAATAAATAAAATAAGTGTTCTTTATAAGACAGTCCCTTGAACAGCACGGAGATCAAGTCAGTCAATCCTAATGGACATCAACCTTGAAAATTAATTGAAAGAACTGATGCTGAAGCTGAAGCTCCAATACTTTGGCCACCTGATACAAAGAGCAGATTCATTGGAAAAGACCCTGATGCTGGAAAAGATTGAGGGCAGGAGGAGAAGGGGGCGACAGAGGATAGAATGGTTGGATGGCATCACCGACTCAATGGACATGAGTTTGAGCAAACTTTGAGAGATGGTGAAGGACAGGGAAGCCTGGCATGCTGCAGTCCATGGGATTGTAGAGTCACATGCGACTTAGTGACTAAACAATAACAAATGTTGTTTAAGTCATCCAGTCTGTGGTACTTGTTATAGAAGCCTTAACTAAGACACCCTCAGCAAGATTAAATATACTTTGTAAAATGGATTTATAGTATGAATTTGTTAAGCAATAAAAGTGAACTTCTACTCAACCTGCATGGAAACTATACCCAGAATTCCAAAAGAGTCTAATCCAAAATAACAAGGTTTTATTACACTCAAGTATTTAAATGAACTATATGTGGCCTAAAGGTTAAGACCTTTAGGATTTTTTAAATTAAAAAATAACCAACAGAAATTATACAGGAGCTAGAATTAAAACACAGTGTAGAAAATCCTGAAAGGAGAGCACTATAGAACAAAAGCACAATTCTAAGTTTGGGGTACCAAGGTTATTCCTTTATGTGTCAAGAAAAGACTTTTTCTACGGATCTTTATTCTCCTAGCTACACAATAAAAGTTTTAAACTATCAAAACAATGACCAATAGATTCATTATGATAAAAGGAATGGAATATAAATAAAAGATATATTTGCATAAAATGGCTANTATGTATTAGACACCAGATTTTAATTGTCCTTCATATTTTCTAAGTACAGTATTTAAAACTCTTCTGTAAAAGGCTGCGTTGCAACCATATTAATCTCAATAGAAAAGTACAATCTGTTCATGACTGCTGGCAAATAGAGGTCTAGACAGTAAATGATCTCTGAAAGGATGTTTCCATTTAAGTCCAAGGCACTGTGTACTATCCTATTATACACAAAGTAAAGAGGAGAACAAAATAACATGAGTTAAAGGAAATTTTTATAGAAAAAGTTATACTTCCTCTTCGTGCACAATTAAGAAAAAAGTTATACAGATTTCCAAAGGTTCAAAATGATAACCTAAGAAACATACTTCACAGTGATTTTTTAAAAGTCAGATTGTGCTAGTGAATTCTTTCGGGCTTAAGGTAAAAAAGTCAGATATTACTAATATGCTTAAATCTTTTCTTGGGTGGAACTGGAAATCTTTTTCAATGACATAATATATTTTCATCTACCATTTTACTTGTTTCCTTCATCATTTACAACTTTAAATAAACAGAAATCTAGTCATGTTTTTGAACAATCTTGAGACAAGCTTGAATCTTTCAATGCTCAGCCTTTCAGTATTTTGAACAAATAAATTCAAACTACCAATAGGTTTTCCAAAATGATTCCCCCCACAGCTTCAAAGACAAAGATTTTATTACCTCTTTGACATAGAAATTTGCTTTCTAATAATTATCTATCAAGACTATATACTATCTACATGTACACATTTCTATATTTAAAATAGATAACCAACAAAGACCTACTGTATAGCACAGGGAACTCTGCTCAATGTTTGTTATATGGCAGCCTGGATGGGAGAAGGGTTTGGGGAAGAGTGGATACATGTTTATGTGTGGCTGAGTCCTTTTGATGTTTACCTGAAACTATCACAACATTTTTAATTGGCTATACCCCAATATGAAATTTGCCCAAGTTCATGTCCATTGAATCGGTGATGCCATCCAATCATCTCATCCTCTGCCTTCAATCACTCCCAGCATCAGGGTCTTTTTCAGTGAGTAAGCTGTTCGCATCAGGTGGCCAAGTACTGGAGCTTCAGCTTCAGTATCAGTCCTTCCAAAGAGTATTCAGGATTGATTCACTTTAAGACTGACGAGTTTGTCCTTGCTTTCCAAGGGACTCTCAAGAGTCTTCTCCAGCACCACAGTTCGAAAGCATCAATTCTTTGGGGCTTTGCCTTCTTTATCATCCAGTTCTCACATCTGTACATGACTAGTTCTTTGTAATTTTTCTTATAATTGAATTTTTCTAATTATTTAGGAATACCTAAAGACACTTTGCCAAGAATAAGATAAAGCTTCGTCTGTATCTTGATAATCTGTACAATCCAGTATATACGCTCAAATACACATCACATATTCTGAGAAGTATATTTACAATACAATAGTATTATTTAGCATGTCTGATTAGTTGCATTTTAATAATAAAAACTTGACTAATAAATTAACCTTTGGGTAGTAGTTCCCAGTCCATAGACTCCCTTCACACATTATATCTCAGTAACAATTCTATGCAATTCTGTTCAATGAGACCTAACCTATCAATTCACTTTGGATAACTATTAATTTGGTACATCTTAATAAAGTTAACAGGCTTCATGTAACATGTTCATGTAGAGAAGCAGGTTTTAGCACTAAAGAGTTTAAACTAAAATTAAGGATTTTTTTAACAAATCTTTGAACACAGTGATCTTACCTATAAATATCTAAGTATATAAACTATTAAACAGAAAGGCTATTAGAACCTTTTGCTGTGTGTGTGTGCTTAGTCATTCAGTCATGTCCAACTCTTTGTGACCTCATAGACTGTAGCCCGCCAGGCTCCTCTGTCCATGGGGATTCTCCAAGCCAGAATACTAGAATGGGTTGCCATGCCCTCCTCCAGGGCATCTTCCCAACCCAGGGATCAAACCCAGGTCTTCCCGCATTGCAGGCAGATTCTTTACCATTTGAGCTACCAGTGTTAGTTCTCTCATTTATTCATTTTTGAGCACTACTATGTGGTAGGCACTGTTCTGGTTAGAATGATCATCTAGATGGCATATATTAAAATGGAATACATTTTAAAATAATTGATCAGTGATCATCTGATTTTTCATCATGCAAATTAGAAGATTACTAAGGAAACAAAATCTTAATAATTCTAACCAGGTGAAGAAAACTATGATTAAACAATAAAACTAATTTGACAGCCAAATGAGGAATAAGCTGAATAGAAACAATATTAATACATCCATATTAAAAATCAGGTATCAGAATGGGGTCATGAGCTTATCTTGTCTTCATGGAACTAAATTCGATTCAAAACATGTACCTGAGAATAGGTAGTATAAAATAATTTATTAGGTACTGTAGGGGTCAAGTTAACAGCTCATTATAATGTAAGGCAAAATACAACCGACTTTAATAGCAAAAAAATTATAGGATCTCGAAGGTAGAGAAGAACTAGTTTGGAGTGATGAATAAAATGTATAAGTTAGTTTTGTTATAGGCATTCCTAATCTTGGAAAACTGAGATACAGATTTTTAATTTTTAACTTGTTTAGTATCACCTTGGGCTTCCCTGATGGCTCAGTGGTTAAAGAATCTGCTGCAATGCAGAAGCTGCAGAAGCCACATATTTAATCATTGGGTTTGAAGATCCCCTTGAAGAGGAAATGGCAACCCACACCAGTATGCTTGCCTGAAAAAATCCCATGGACAGAGGAACCTGGCTAGCTACAGTCCATAGGGCCAGAAAGAGCTGGACACAACTGAGCAATAGAATCATACCATAGTACCATCTTGAACTGAGTCATTTTAAATAAAACACCCACTGTGAAAAACAGAAGCACTGAATTGGAAAGCAATAAATACATTGTTATACAGTTTTACCTGACATTGATTAGAATTTTAACAATAGAATACAAAAGGAAACTCTTAGGAATAAGAGGAAAGGTGAAAAGAAAAAAAATAGCAGAAAAGAAATCTCCAAAGTGCTATATTATCAATAATAAACTGCTATATGAGGATTCTAATTTCCAAAGACAAACCTGCAAATATGTTTCCATGATCAATATATTTAGCCAAGTTAAATATATTTAACCTGGAACCCAGACTCTCAATTTTTAGTAACAAATTCTTCCTAACATATTATAACAAACTGCTCTAAAATATTCTATATAAATATTTCAAACTAATAGAAGAATAATATGTAATAAAATTTAATTTTAATAAACCAATTTCCAAGTTCCAACTTACTTTACAGTTAGTAGTCTATAATATGATAAGCTCTGATAGCTTGCAAACCTACCATAAATTTTCAGTAAGTTTTATAATGCATTTGTGCAACATATAAAATATAGATACGTAATATATTTAATGGCAAGTATGTACTGCAGTTCATGGGGTCGCAAGGAGTCAGACACGACTAGGCGACTGAACCAAAACAACAATGTGCACTATATTTGTTTATTCATATCACATTTTTCAGTTTTCCTTTAAATTGTAAAAAAATTCAAATAACTATCATATTTCTTGTTAAGGAAAAATTCATATTTTTTAAATTACTGCCTAGTATTATGGACTTTTTATTATACTGCATATGAAAAAGGGGATATGATAATGATGAAACATTCCTGATGCATCAGACTGAAAAATTAGACACTTACAGACCATGTCTGAAGCTAAAGTTCTAATTGGATAACCCCTTCTTTCCCCTTGCTCTTATTTTGAAAGATATATAAATTTAATTTAGTTAGAGGCATGGTCTATTGGACTGAGCACAAGATGGTGGTTAGAAAAAATATTGAGAATTCCAATCTTGGTCTGTTGTTCCAGTTTTAATCTTAGTTCACTGAATGCTCTTGGATAAGTCATAAAAAATTGCCATTTTTCAATTTTCCCATCTGTAAAATGGAGATATCTCTCCTAACTCATAAAGGCATTATTTACTTCAATTTTCTGGATAAAATACTGTGAAAATTAAACAACGAAAATGTTCAGTCCAGTTAAAAGTTAAACGTAAGTCCTTATTCAATCTGAGAGTCTTAAAATGTTATTTTTTTATAATCTAAACTGAATAATAGCATTTGTTGAAAATCACCAGGCTCATCTCCACTTTCATCTTTCAAAGGCTGTGGAGTAGCATCAAAGTGAATGACAGCTTATAATTTAGAATGGATACCTTGACCAGCTCACTAGCTCCAGAGGTGAGCTGTGGTTCTGTAATAAAAGCCCAGGCTTGTTTAACAATCCACAGCACAATTAAAAGATAAATGATCATCCAAGATAAATTGAGTGTAATAAAACCAGTTAGCAATGGAAGTGATAGGAAAGGACTGAAGTTATTGTCAATACAATGCACTCTATCTTTCTTCATCTAAATCATAAATTATGATTATGAAAGGTATGGAAATCGACATATCTGAAAACTAACTCGGTAGAAATGCTGTGAGTGTTTACCTTCATCTTCCTTTTCTCAATTCACAAAGCTCTTGGATGGAGACAAACAGCCTTCCAAAAAAAAATGCACCACTTCAACAAGTGAGCAACTATAGTATCAACTGTTCTTAAAAGGTTATGAGTAATTAAACTTTATAAATTAAATTGTATGCTAGGACTTCTGCTTCCAGGAAGATGAAGCAAACTTTTCCCTATTCCTCTCACTAAGTATAATTAAAAGACAAGGACACTGCATATAACACAAACATAAGACACTAAAGGATGAAGAAAAAAGGGTAGTCCAAGTAGGGAGCTCAAGACTCAAGGAACTACATGGTAATGAATACCCTACGTGTCTGTTTTTTGCTTCCTGTATTTCAGACTGGAAATGAGAGAAGCCAGCAAGCCAATGGGAAGAGACTCCCTCCCCAAAAAAAGGCCCCAAGAAAACCCTCCCCTCTCCATTCAACGGGGAGCCTAGCAAGAAACTTTTTAGATAATTACCACTACTGCAACACCAACGAAAATACTTCACACCATCCCCAACCCTAATAGCAAAGACCAAGTAGGGAGCCTAGGTGTCCATCCTCACCAGACTACAAAAAGGAGGCCCAAACCTCTGACTGGAGATGGATAGGAAAAGCTGACTGGGCAGCCACAGGCTAAGGAGACATTCTCCAGTAACCACATGATGGTGAAGACCATGGAAGAACCATGAAAGAACCACGGAAGAACTGACATGTTCACTCATCCCACCTCTCACTGGGGCTGTCTAGGAGATCAGGTCTTTGACCAAACCCAGTGATAAGAAGGCTATCCGTTCTCTAAAATACAGTGTCAATGGAAGCCATGAGGGGATTCTGAACTTACAACTCTCCCTGCCCAGCAGAAACAAGGGGCATCTTCCAGTTACCCCCATCTCTCCACCATTCTACACAGGCCAAGTGGAGAACCCGGACTTCCACTCCCACCCAGCAGTAACAAAGCAGCACCTCCCTTCCACCAGTGGAGAAGTGTCAGGGGAGGAGTCCACTTGTTCAATGACAAACAAGCCACTGACTCATCTAGTTAACTTAAGTATAGTTAGTTGTTAACAGGGTTAATATCTGTACCTGTGCTAGACTGCACAGTGAGCTTCATCAAATTCTAGTTTTTCAGAGTTTCCAATGAGCATAAACATACATGTATCAAAAATTCTAGTATGTATAACACAGGATACACATACAGGTATACTTTCTCTGCAAAGGTTCCAAAGAGCAACTTACACAAGCATAAATTAGCCAGGGAAGTTTTGTCAGACAAATATAATTACTTGGGAATTTTGCCAGAATGATTCTAATGGTATTATTTCAAAAATACATCTAGGACTATTTGTAAGCATAAGTGTTCCAAATCTAAGGTACTTTCAAATGATATTTTTGTTTCACTGAATCATGACAATATTATGGGGCATTAGAGAAAAAATATCCCTTCATCAGAAACATCTGTATCTGTATATATCTCCAAAATCCTAAGGAAGTCTAACCTTATTTTTTCAATATGACAAAATTCTAAAATTAAAGTAACATTCTAGTGTAGTATCTTTTGTAGTCAATTTATTCAGTATTCATTATTCAACAGAAATGTACAGTTCTGCCTTGGTATTCATGGGTACTGGTTCCAGGATATCCCCCTGCAGATACCAAAATCTGAGGTGCTTGAGACCCTCATATACTATTTATGGCATAATACAGTTGGCCTTCCTCAGGAGGTAGAACTGGGGAACTGGTGGATACACAGAGCCAACTGTACTGGTCATCGACTACGTGAAAGACATAGAAATTCATTTATTCACTTAATGGGTGTTTATTAAAAGTTGCCAATATGCAGAATGATAGATCCTAGGAGAAAAAGAACAAGGGCTTATTATTCCAAGGAGCATAAGAACAAGATAAAAGAAAAAATATTCAATCCATTCTTGTCATTCACAGTAGTTCTATAAAGTCACCAAGAACACTAAATTAGGGAATGCTAAACCACTGCTCCTTGGGTAAATTCAGCATTCAGTCAGTTCAGTTCAGTTCAGTCACTCAGTCATGTCCGACTCTTTGCGACCCCATGATCGCAGCACACCAGGCCTCCCTGTCCATCACCATCTCCCGGAATTCACTCAGACTCACATCCATTGAGTCAGTGATGCCATCCAGCCATCTCATCCTCTGTCATCCCCTTCTCCTCCTGCCCCAAATCCCTCCCAGCATCAGAGTTTTTTTCCAATGAGTCACCTCTTCACATGAGGTGGCCAAAGTACTGGAGATTCAGCTTTAGCATCATTCCTTCCAAAGAACACCCAGGGCTGATCTCCTTCAGAATGGACTGGTTGGATCTCCTTGCAGTCCAAGGGACTCTCAAGAGTCTTCTCCAACACCACAGTTCAAAAGCATCAATTCTTCGGCGCTCAGCCTTCTTCACAGTCCAACTCTCACATCCATACATGACTAGTGGAAAAACCATAGCCTTGACTAGACGGACCTTAGTCGGCAAAGTAATGTCTCTGCTTTTGAATATGCTATCTAGGTTGGTCATAACTTTTCTTCCAAGGAGTACTGTCTTTTAATTTCATAGCTGCAATCACCATCTGCAGTGATTTTGGAGCCCCCAAAAATAAAGTCTGACACTGTTTCCACTGTTTCCCCATCTATTTCCCATGAAGTGATGGGACCGGATGCCATGATCTTCATTTTCTGAATGTTAAGCCTCAAGCCAACTTTTTCGCTCTCCTCTTTCACTTTCATCAAGAGGCAATTTAGTTCCTCTTCACTTTCTGCCATAAGGGTGGTGTCATCTGCATATCTGAGGTTATTGATATTTCTCCCGGCAATCTTGATTCCAGCTTGTGTTTCTTCCAGTCCAGTGTTTCTCATAGGTACTCTGCATAGGTACTCTGCATAGAAGTTAAATAAGCAGGGTGACAATATACAGCCTTGATGTACTCCTTTTCCTATTTGGAGCCAGTCTGTTGTTCCATGTCCAGTTCTAACTGTTGCTTCCTGACCTGCATACAGATTTCTCAAGAGCATTAGGTTCCTGCAATTCCCTGATCATATTTTGTTAACCAAATAACACATAACCGTGTTCTAAGTTTCTGTTTTAAGATGTATTATTTAATATATAACTGTTGATTCATTAACACTGAGCTCATGGCCAACACTTTAACTCATACCTGAGTGAAGTTTATTTAATACACGTATTTTCTCTGAAAGGAAAATCACAGCTTTCCTGCACTTAGGAACATTAGATAGCACTTCAGGATTATATTTGGAGGTCCAGTGAAATCACCAAAAAATAAAGCATCGAAACATGAAAAACATGGCACCACAGGAAAGACTTGTTTACAGTATGAGAGTTAAAACAAGAAAGCAGGGAATTGCCTTGTTAGACCTATATACATCAGATGACTCTTAATGTTTGACATTCTGTGCATATCCATGAACGACCGTGAAAGCAATGCAAGCATGAATTCTTTACCAGCTGAGCCACAAGGGAAGCCCAAGAATACTGGAGTGGGTACTTTATCCCTTCTCCAGCAGATCTTCCTGACCCAGGAATCAAACTGGGGTCTCCTGCATTGCAGGCAGATTCTTTACCAACTGAGCTATCAGGGAAACCCAAAAGATAAAAAGTCCAGCTAAATGCTGTTTACAAGAGATGAATCTAAAATACAAGGGAAAAAAGAATAATTAAAGGGTAAAACAATATACATAAGATGCATTTGTTTCCTAGAGCCTCCATAAGAAAGAACCACAAAGCTGGTTGGCTTAAATCAACAATTTATCATCTCACAGTTCTGGAGGCTAGAATTCTGAAATCAAGATGTTGATACAACCATGCTCCCTCTGAAATCCACAGGAAAGAAATCTTGTCTTGCCTCTTCCTCACGTCTCATGGTTTGCTGACAAACCCTGGCTTACAGCTGCAGCACTTCAATCTCTGCCTCCCTCATCACACGGCATTCCCTCCTCATGTATCTCCCTTTCTCCTCTTATTATATCTCTTAAACAACACTAGTCATATTGGATTAAGGGCCCACCCTACTCTAGTATGACCTCAATCTTCACTTATACCTTGATTACATCTACAAAGATTCTATTTCCAAGAATAGTGACATTCACAAGTAACAGGGCATGCAACACACCTTTTTGAGGGACACATTTCAACACACCACACCAGATAAACACTAACCAAAGAGAGAGAAGGTTGAAAGAAAAGGGCTGACAGAGTTCTGGTAATGTTTACTAATGTCAGATGGTGTACTAGGTGAGAACAAGGGCAGTAAGATCAGTTAGAGGCTACTGCAGTCGTCCAGGTAACACAATGAATGAAGATCATGACTATGGGACAAAACAAAGTCAACAGACTTAAGGAACAGCTCAGAAGTAAAACTAACAGGACTTTTCTGGATAACCAGGTAAGGGAGACAAAGACAATGTATAGGTTTCTGGCCTATAAAACTGATTAGAAAATGTTAGCAATCTCGATCTTCTAGCCAGTTACTTTCTAAAGCACAGATATCAGTTCTTTTAACTGATCACTCACTGTTCAAGGTTGAGTCCTAATTCTCTACTCTGGCTTTCTTGGTCTAGCATAATCTGGTCCTAGTCTACTTTATACAAGTGTCCACTTCCATAAATTCTAATGATTCAATAAACATTTCACACTAATTTCATGACTTTTTTTGAGACTATATATCTTGAATACCATTCCTATGTATTTACAAAGTTTTACTCACAGAACCCTCTTCTATGGAAACTTCACTGTGCTGTTACTGACAATTAAAATATTTTATATATAATATAAGATTGGTCTTCTGTAGTGCTTTCCTCACACTGATAGTACAGCATTTGTCACACTAATACTTATCTGTATCTATCCCTCTAGCCAAGCTACTCATACCTTCAGGATAGGGCTTATCCATCTTTTTATTCTCATCTCCTAACAATGTGGTTTGCACACAGATGGTTTTCAAAGAACGGTTACTGAATAGTGATTAATCAGTTTTAACTAGCACTGCTACTTACTATGATGAAAGTCTAAAACTAAATGGAAGACAAAGGATAGTGATTCTTTTTTTCATTTTTATAAATTAGATTCTGAAAAAGATGAATAAAGGTCTTTGTTTCTTAGTAATGAATTCATGTAATTTACAGTTAATGTATTCTAAACTCCCTTGAGACTATGTAACATGGCCTATACTTTCTACAATAAATCCATATTTAAATGCCAAAGCCATTTAAAAATCTAAATAATACATATTCCTGCTCTAGTTATTAAAGTTAAAGACATTACTCAGAAGAAGTAAATTGGATGATATTTGAGGAACTCGTGTCATTGTACAATGGTCAAGAAAAATACTTCTGATATTAGCATGTTAATGGACATACAATTTAGATCCATTTTCAAACAACTAAAAACAGAATGCACTTTCTTAAAAAGCTGCATAATCTACAGACTTCCTTTGATAATTGAAAACATGTTTATGAAATCTGCAATGACTTCTGTTTTATCAACATTACCTATCCTTAAGCTGCAGATATAGAAAACTTCCAGTTGAAAGAGGTTTCTAATTAAAACATTACAAGGTGGTAATTTACTATAAATACAGTTGTTAAATCTGTAGTGTTTACGCTGAATAATGCTAGTACATTTATGGACACTTAGAACAGCTAAAGCTTAGATTATTATCAGACAATGAAATATGTTTCTTACAATTAAGTACAATTATTTTTAAAAGTCATATATAACAGGTACCAATATAATAAAATTAAGATAGTGAGAACAACTATTAGCAATACCACTTCATGAAGTTTTGCAAAAGTCATGGATCATAATTGTTCTTACCATACTATTATTCAACATTATTCAATACTTGGAAACTAAGATAGTTTTCTGATAAACACAAAGAACAAAATGAGTTCCATACCCTTCCCCCATATATTTTCCCCTGAGGTTCAAAGCTTAATATGAGTTCCATTTTCCAGAGATAAAAGGACTGCATTAACAATGATGTGCCCTAGCTTTATTCTTTTTTACAATAAATTACCATATTTATATTTTGAAGCTGTCATATGCTACAGGATATTAAATATCCTCTTGTCATAATTAACTCTTTAAACCGAATTAAATGACTTGGTTCAAAACAGACTGTGAAAGTTAAAAGAAATAATTCTATCACTAATTATTTTAATAATCAGAGCTATTTAATTTATTCCATAATTGATTTTAACAGAGAAATGCACAGTGACTAAAAGTTCAATTTTTTTCCTCCTTTTACCCTTAAAACACAAACAAGAATTTGAACTTGGGATGGTTAACAATAAATGTATCATAACTTCATAAATACTTCAGGCCAAATCCTAATACAGCAAGTGGTAACAAATTACTAATTTTAAAATCTCCATCCACAATTATATAAAATATAAGCCATTAGACAATACTATAAGTGTCTCATTTCACTGTTGTTGTTGTTCAACTGTTGTTCATATCTGAATCTTTGTAACCCCATGGATTACAGCACGTTAGGCTCCTTTGTCCTCCACTGTCTCCTGGAGTTTGCTCAAATTCATTACCATTGAGTTGGTGATACTGTCTAATCATTTCATCCTCAGAGGATGAGACGGTTCATTTTACTAAGGCTTAGTAATATTTTTGTTATGAACACTACTGCTTTTGTAGTAGGTTAACATGATGGCATTTAGAAAAACTCTCCTTTATATTAACACAAACTCAAGAAGGTTTATAGTAAAATACTGTTTTCACAGGCTACTTGGATTAGTTTGAATCACATTCTCTCCGATGTGATTCAAACTAGGAACAACACTGGTATTGTATCTATATAATATCTCCACAGATATCTACCAGGTAACAAGCACCTCATAACATAAAAGCTAACTTAGAAAAATATCTCATTAAGGAAAATTATATTAAATTAGAACAAATAATACAAGCAAAAGGCTCTTGTTATAAATAATAATTTTCAATGAATAAAAATAAAAGTTAAATTCCAAAGAACCAAATGATAAAATAAATGTGATGCCAATTTCTCTTTAATAAATTAACAAGTGAAAGAGTATTTTGACTCCAGTGAAGTTATAAACACGTTTTGAAACTGTATCTCCCTTTCTCCTAGGCACTTTGACTGTGGTATTTATTTTTGGTAGGTGGCCTGAGATAATTTTCTGTAGGAAGTAGGGCAGATCAAACAAAAGAGTTAACAGGAATTACTGATACCTCAAAAACAGCCAGACAGCTGGGCAGAGGAACTGAAAGCTCAGCCACAGCTTCTCCATTGCTTTCCCAGTCCCTTGGAAATACACCATAATCAAGAATTTGCTAGAGTAACCATTCAAAGGACTGAAACCCAAAGAAGCATTTTTCTTTAAAAATGAGTGATGAGAATATGTTCAAATAGGATAACCAAAGCAGTTACTATGGGCCATTTGTTAAAAATAAAAGTAGCCACTCTTGCTGCTAAGTCACTTCAGTCGTGTCCGACTCTGTGTGACCCTATAGACGGCAGCCCACCAGGCTCCCCCGTCCCTGGGATTCTCCAGGCAAGAACACTGGAGTGGGTTGCCATTTCCTTCTCCAATGCATGAAACTGAAAAGTAAAAGGGAAGTCGCTCAGTCGTGTCTGACTCTTAGCGACCCCATGGACCACAGCCTACCAGGCTCCTCTGTCCATGGGATTTTCCAGGCAAGAGTACTGGAGTGGGGTGCCATCGCCTTCTCCAGCCACTCTTATACCCCCCAAAGTATGATCAGCTATATGCCAAATACAGTCATTAGGTGTACTCTGTAATAATACTGGTTAGTGTTTTTATCTCTAATTTCACCTACTTAAAAATATTCTTCAATGAAATATAAATAAAAGAGTTAAACATTTCATCCAAAATAGAGTGGGGCGGGAGGTGGGGGAACTCTGCTCAGCAAAGAAATAAGAATTTTTTATTATATTCTTGCGACTTAATCCTTTCTTACACAACAATATTTTTCAACAGTCTGAATATTTTATCACTGTCATGTCTTTCTTAAAATCCTAACACTAGTTCAAGTAAATATGAGAAATATTAATAGAATTAATCATTCTTTTCTTTGAATAAATCTTAACAAAAGAAAAAAATCACTTTAGTCAGAGTAAGAGGATTTTTCATCCATTTTCAAGCAAAGTAGAATCATGTAGTTGATTCCATTTACCTCATTGTGCTTGTTATGAAGCTATTAGCACTTTTCATTTTCAAATGCCCAGACCTGAGCTGGGATAATAAGATGCATCATTTTTCTCATTCTACAAAACCTCATAACGCAAAATTATTTTTGCATTTTAGCCTACTAGCTTATAATTGTAAAGTCTATACAGGCAGAACTCGAATTTACTCAGTCTACTCATACAGTTAAAGCATGAATAAATCTTCTCAACAAATCTATGAGCTAAGCATTATTACGGGGGACATTTTACACATGAGGAAGCTTAAAAAGATTAAAACAACAGCAAGTTAAGTAGTGGAGCTAGGATTTGGTTCTGTGCAGTCCTGGCCAAAAACTCATGTTCTTACCCACTATACATATCACAAAGTTATTTTAAGACATTCACTATCAAAAAATTCTGTAAAAACTTTTCTGATTTTTGTTATGCTCTTGCTTTCCAGATATTCAACAATTTATATAATTAATTATACAAATACACTGAAAATATAGGCACTTTAAAAGGGAAAAATTAACAGAAATTGGAATCAAACAGGAACTAATCCACATAGAAAACTGAATTCAGATAATTCAGCAAACAACAGAACTACAGGACTGGCAAAAAGGGAATATGGATGTTTAACTTATGGATGAATATGGATGCCTTAACTGAAAACAACACAAACAATAACAAACAGAAAAATGCTTACCAAGTGCCACCTGTTCTAAAATAGTTTACATATATTAGTTCACTTAATCCTCACAAAAGTTTTACGAGGCCAATTTCTATTTTGTGCTGTTGTTGCTGTTGTTCAGTCATCCCGTAGTGTCCAGTTCTCTGCGACCCCATGGACCGCAGCACTCCAGGCCTCCCAGCCCCTCACCATCTCCTGGAGTTTGCCCAATGTGATGCACTGGAGAAGGAAATGGAAAGCCACTTCCATATTCTTGCCTCGAGAACTCCATGAACAGCATGAAAAGGCAAAAAAGATAGGACACTGAAAGATGAACTCCCCAGGTCAGTAGGTGCCCAATATGCTACAGTGGATCAGTGGAGAAATAACCCCAGAAAGAATGAAGAGACGAAGCTAAAGCAAAAACAACACCCAGTTGTGGATGTGACTGGTGATGGAAGTAAACTCCAATGCTAAAAGAGCAATACTGCATAGGAACTTGGAATGCTAGGTCCATGAAACAAGGAAAATTGAAAGTGGTCAAACAGGAGATGGCAAGAGTCAACATCAACATTTTAGGAATCAGTGAACCAAAATGGACTGGAATGCGTGAATCTAACTCAGATGACCATTATCTACTACTGTGGGCAAGAATCCCTTAGAAGAAATGGAATAGCCATCACAGTCAACAAGAGTCCAAACTGCAGTACTTGGATCCAATTTCAAAAATGACAGAGTGGTCTCTGTTTGTTTCCAAGGCAAACCATTCAATATCATACTATGCCCCGACCAGTAATCCTGAAGAAGCGGAAGTTGAACGGTTCTATGAAGATCTGCAAGACCTTCTAGAACTAACACCCCAAAAAGATGTCCTTTTCATTATAGGGGACTGGAATGCAAAAGTAGGAAGTCAAGAGATACCTGGAGTAAAGGGCAAATTTGGCCTTGGAGTACAAAACGAAGCAGGTCAAAAGCTAACAAGAGTTTTGCCAAGAAACACATGGGTCATAGCAAACACGGTCTTCCAACAACACAAAAGAAGACTCTACACCTGGACATCACCAGATGGTTGGTAGTGAAATCAGACTTACTATATTCTTTGCAGCCAGAGATGGAGAGGCTCTATACAGTCAGCAAAAACAAGACCGGGAGCTGACTGTGGCTCAGATCATGAACTCCTTATTGCCAAATTCAGAATTAAATTGAAGAAAGTAAGGAAAACCACTAGCCCATTCAGATATGACCTAAATCAAATCCCTTACAAACATACAGTGGAAGTGACAAGTAGACAAAGGGATTAGATTTCATAGACACAGTGCCTGAAGAACTATGGATGGAGATTTGTGACACTGTACAGGATACAGTGATCAAGAACCATCCCCAAGAAAAAGAGATGCAAAAAGGCAAAATAGTTGTCTGAGGAGGCCTTACAAGTAGCTGAGAAAAAAAGAGCAGCTAAAGGCAAAGGAGAAAAGGAAAGATATACCCATGTGAATGCAGAGTTCCAAAGAATAGAAAGGAGAGATAAGTAAGCCTTCCTGAGTGATCAATGCAAAGAAATAGAGGGAAACAATAGAATGGGAAAGACTAGAGATCTTCTTCAAGAAAATCAGAGATACCAAGGGAACATTTCATGCAAAGATGGGCACAATAAAGGACAGAAATGGTATGGGCCTAACAGAAGCAGAAAATATTAAGAAGAGGTGGCAACAATACACAGAAGAACTGTACAAAAAAGATCTTCATGACCCAGATAATCACAATAGTGTGATCACTCACCTAGAGTCAGACATCCTGGAATGTGAAGTCAAGTGAGCTTACAAAGCATCACTACGAACAAAGCTAGTGGAGGTGATGGAATTCCAATTGAGCTATTTCAAATCCTGAAAAATGATGCTGTGAAAGTGCTGCATTCAATATGCCAGCAAATCTGGAAAACTCAGCAGTGGCCACAGGACTGGAAAAGGTCAGTTTTCATTCCAATCCCAAAGAAAGACAATGCCAAAGAATGCTCAAACTACCGCACAATTGCACTCATCTCACATGCCAGTAAAGTAATGCTCAAAATTCTCCAAGCCAGGCTTCAACAGTACATGAATTGTAAACTTCCAGATGTTCAAGGTGGTTTTAGAAAAGGCAGAGGAACCAGAGATCAAATTGCCAATATCCACTGGATCACTGAAACAGCAAGAGTTCCAGAAAATCATCTATTTCTGCTTTATTGACTATGCCAAAGCCTTTGACTGTGTGGATCACAATAAACTGTAGAAAATTCTTCAAGAATTGAGAATACCAGACCACTTTATCTGCCTCCTGAGAAATCTGTATGCAGATCAAGAAGCAAAAGTTAGAACCAGACACGGAACAACAGACTCGATCCCAATTGGGAAAGGAATACGTCAAGGCTGTATATTGCTATCCTGCTTATTTAACTTATAAGCAGAGTATATCATGTAAAAAGCCAGGCTAAATGAAGCACAAGCTGGAATCAAGACTGTGGGGAGAAATATCAATAACTTCACATATGCAGATGACACCACTCTTATGGCAAAGGAGAAAAAGTATTGAACGCAAAGGAGAAGTAAAGAGCCTCTTGATGAAAGTGAAAGAGGAGAGTGAAAAAGTTGGCTTAAAACTCAATATTCAGAAAAGTAAGATCACGGCGTCTGGTCCCATCACTTCATGGCAAACAGATGGGGAAACAGTGGAAACAGTGACAGACATTCTCTGTTTGGGCTCCAAAATCACTGCAGATGGTGACTGCAGCCATGAAATTAAAAGACGTTTGCTCCCTGGAAGAAAAGTTATAACCAACCTAGACAGTATATTAAAAAGCAGAGACATTCCTTTGCCAAGAAAGGCCTATTTAGTTAAAGCTATGGTTTTTCCAGGAATCATGTATGGATCTGAGAGTTGGACCTTAAAGAAAGCTTAGCGCCAAAGAATTGATGCTTCTGAACTGTGGTGTTGGAGAAGACTTTTGAGAGTCCCTTGAACTGCAAGGAGATCCAGTCCATCCTAAAAGAAATCAGTTCTGAATATTCATTGGAAGAACTGATGTTGAAGCTGAAACTCCAATACTTTGGCCACCTGATGCCAGAAACTGACTTATTGGAAAAGACCCTGATGGTGGGAAAGACTGAAGGTAGGAGGAAACAGGGACAATAGAGGATGAGATGGTTGGAAGGCATCACTGACTCGATGGACATGAGTTTGAGTAAGCTCCGGAGTTGCTGATGGACAGGGAAGCCTGGCATGCTGCAGTCCATGGGGTCGCAAAGTTTCGGACATGACTGAGCGACTGAACTGACTGAAGTCCATTGCATCAGTGAAGTGATTCCTCTTTAGTAAAATTTCTATTTCACTAATGAGGAATTTGAGGCACAGAAATAAAGAATATGCTCAAAGCACAGTTAATAAGATTTAAGCCCAGGCACCCTGGCTCTAGAATCTGTGCTCCAAACTATGCTATACAAATAATAAGGTTATTTTGCTCACTTTAAGTCACTGACATTGTTGTACTCAAGTGTTTGCACTCTCCAGAATACAGACAACCTTCGTAATCCTAGCTTTTGACAATGACTACATTTTTTGGTTGTAGATTATTTAAACCCACAATAATTTTAAAGCAATGCAATAGCTTTTTGATGAAAATCTGTATTGTATGTCAATACAGTGTAAACTGCTAAGATGTACACAAGTTATTTTAGGCCATGATAAATCAACATTAACTTAATATGTTCAAATTTTCAGAAATGATACTACAAGAAGTGAAAAGACCAAATGTCTGCAAAAAGAAAAAAATCATTCCAGACATTTTCAAAAACTGGTATTTATATTATACCTGTCAAGACATTCCACTCCATACTTAACTTTGTAGAAATATATAGGAGCAGAACAAAGAAAAGAAATTAGCTTGCCTTATGATATTTAAATATTTTAGTCCACTTCACTATTCACATGTTATGATTCTTATGATTCAGACATGGCTACACTCCTCTCAAACTATTACAGGTATTTCCCATAATGCTCTCTGACATTGCATCTAACATAAGCATTAGATACAAACTCATTTACTTTGTGAAAACTGCTATCATCCATAACATTCTCTCCATGGAAAAAAAAGGATATTACTCCAGCTAACTGAATAATACATATTTAATATAATATTTATCACTTTATATTTCATATTAAATACTCCATTTTTGAAAACTGACACATTACATAAATAAATCATGTACTTACACCAATGTAACATGCTTAATTCTACAAGAAAAATCATCTTAAATGCTAATATTTTGGTATGTTTTAAAGAGGTACTAGAATAAGAGATAATTCATTTTTTGTTATAAGAAGACATTCCAGATAGGTAAAATTAAAAATATATATATATATATAT
>SJYQ01104682.1:72883-141844 GCA_006410935.1 Redunca redunca | reverse complement strand
CCCCCGCCTCCCCACCCCCTCACCCCCATCCTCAGGGAGCCAGTCTAAATGTTTGGCTTCCCTGTCCCCTGAATTTTTCCGGGAGCCCCAGAGGCCCCTGTTTCCCAGCCAGGCTCTCAGTCCCTCTCTGCTCCTCTCCCTTCCTCCATGCCCTTTCCCTTTAGTATCTTCTCAGCCCTGAGTGGCAGCTCTGGGGGGATGCCCTAACCCCCAACTCAGGGGACTGGAAGGGGAAGGGAGATGCTAGGTGTAGGGTTCTCCAGTTCTACCTCAAGCAGCGACTGCCCCCTCCTCTTAGCTCTTGGGGTGGGGGTCCTGGGTGGTCAGGCAGGCCTCCTTGCCTGGGGATCTCTCTGTGTTAGGGGTAGGTGGGTGAGGAGCAGATTTTTCCAGGAGGGACAGTGTGACACCAGCCCCTGGAACGCGTCCAAGGACTTTTTCCATTGGCCCCACCCCTTCCCCCATTTCATTGCACTTTGAATAACAGCTGAAGGAGTCAGATGGCGGGAGCAGAGGCTGTGGATAGGATATGCTAAGTGGGGAAATATGGGCCTGGGAGCTGTGAGTCATTGTCTTTCCTGGCACTGAACCACTTGGTGGGCCTGAGCCCAGACGCCTTCCAGCTCCTGTAGCATCCTGGCCTGGACTGTTTTCTCCTGGCTCCCATACGTCCTGTTTCTTCTGTCTCCATCTAGACTGGAAGCCCCTCAAGGGCAGGGAGTACGTCCTGTACTGCTCTGTGCGCTTCAAAGCCCCGCCCACAGTGCTGAGTATACAGCAGGTGCTCAATAAATACTCCTGATGACTTCACCCGTGATACTAGTGTTGTGGTTGATATACCTTACTATTTATAAGAACAAGTAGGTTAATTAAATAAGCACTTAAAAAAAACGCAAAACAGTTTAGCAAAAGAAAGACCAAGACCACAAAACAAAAAACAGACAATAACAAAACAATAAGTCATCACACCTTTATAGATTGCCACTGTCAGTATTTTGGGTTCTTGTGTGTGGTTTTTTAAAAATAAGGAATATATTGTGACTCATCAGAAAAAAATGCAAATTAAAATCACAAATAAGATACCAGTACACATCTACCAGAATGACTAACATGAAAAAGACTGACAATGCCAAGTGTTCGTGAGGATACAGAACAACTGGAACTCATACCTCCTGGTGGAAGCGTGAACTATTTCATCTCCTTTGGAATAACTCTTTGGCAATATCTTCTAAAGATGCCTCCCCTCAAGCCTAGGGGAGGAATGATGTCTAGGAATTCCATTCTTAGGTTTGTTCTCAAGAGAAATAAATACACATTTGTGCCAAAAGATATTTTTATAGCAGCATTATTCATAACAGAGCCTATGAAACAACCTAAATGTCCAGAACATAAGAACAGATACATAAACTGTGGTATCTGTATATAGTGGAATCCTATATGACATTAAAAAGCACAAAGTACTCTTACATGAATCTTCTGATTATCTATTTAGATTTATCAACCCTAAGACTGACTGACTGAAGCCTTAGTGGCTTAAAACAGTAGTCATTTCTTTGCTCTGGATCCTGCAGTTTGACCAAGAACTACTTTTCAAATACTGAATAATCCTCTGTTCTATGGCCCATGGCTTTGCTCCAGAACCCTAAGGGTCTGAGATGAGGCTCTGCCCTTGGGGCTTTTGGAGACTACACTGTTTGCTTATCTCCCGTGGATATTTCTAGTATTATAGTGAGGACCTATTGCAGAGCCTATTTAGCTCTGGACTCCACTTAAACAATAAGTCATCCAATACATGAGCTGATGCAGTATTCAGTATACTGCCTCCAATGTCCCTATTGGCCACCAGCACTATGCCTCTTTTTAGTGGTAGGATGTCCACAGTATAATAATTTGTCCTTTAACCACATGGGGTGCCTAGACAGTGTATTAAAAAGCAGAGACATCACTTGGCTGACAAAGGTTGGTCTAGTCAAAGCTATGGTTTTTCCTGTAGTCACGCACAGATGTGAGAGTTGGACCGTAAAGAAGGCTGAGTTCCAAAGAATTGATGCTTTTGAATTGTGTTGGAGAAGACTCTTGAGAGTTCTTTGGACAGCAAGGAGATCAAACCAGTCAATCCTAAAGGAAATCAACCCTGTATGTTCATTTTAAGGACTGATGCTGAAGCTGAAGCTCCAGTCCTTTGGCCACCTGATGCGAAGAACTTACTCACTGGAAAAGACCCTGATGCTGGGAAAGATTGAAGGCAGGAGGAGAAGGGGGTGACAGAGGATGAGATGGTTGGATGGCATCACTGACTCAATGGACATGAGTTTGAGTAAGCTCCAGGAGATGATGAAGGACAGGGAAGCTGGTGTGCTGCAGTCCATGGGGTCGCAGAGACTCGGAGATGACTGACTGAACAATAACAAGGGGGAATGTCCCGGCATGCCTCCACTCAGCTGGCCATTTAAATCTTAACTAGTATGATAAGTTCCTGAATTTTTGTGGGGAATGTGGTCGTGACTTTTGATCCGCTTTCCTGATATGGATTGGAAAGAATGCACTGGCCATGTTATTAGCTTCTTACAGTCAGAGCTATGGAGACTCTTCTAGTAGACATGCCATACTTTATGATATAATGGCTGCAGCTAAGGCTGTCGTGACGGTTATCAGTCACCATGCTTTGTTTGGTTTTTTTGTAGGAGCAGGTGGGGGAGGATTCAGAAACACTGTGTCCTTTTAAGTTTCTGAGGGTATGATTAACCTTTGCAATTCTACCAGGGACGTGGTACTGCTTCTGATTTACCATCTTGACCAGTGGGATAACTGAAGAGACTTCTACTCGGTCCTTTCCCTATTGGTTTTTAGTTCACCGGTTAGGGAAACAATCTGAGCGTTCTGCTACTTGCTGAGTACATCCATCCCGATTTGCATTCAGGGGCTGGGAAGTAGCCAGACTCATTTGGACCCACTGGACTCCAAGAGGGAACATCGCCGCATGACTTACGGGAGCTTAGTTTCCCTAACCAGAAATCGAACCTGGGCCCTGGGCTGTGAGAGTACAGAGCCCTAACCACTGGACCACCAGGGAATTCCCCGGGATGTTTAATCTTGAGTCAAGAGAGAGGGCTCAATAAACACTGTCTTTGGCTGCCTTGTATTCCTCCTCTCCCTCAGTCCCCGTCCCACAGCCCTGAGATCTCCTCCCATACGTTCGCCCTGTTCCTACCAAAACATATCAGTCAGACCTGTAGCATTCGGGCAAGTTATTTCCTCCAGTAGCAGAAATTCTACCATTTCTACTCAGGTGATGCTGAGACCTGACCCAATTATTGGTCTAAGAGACGAGGCTGGCAAACCCTACCTCCAGGGACCAGCTGCCTATTTTTGTATAGAGTTTTACTTCAGTATTGACACACCCATTTGCTTGTTGTTTGTGGCTGTTTTTATACTTTAAGTAGCACAAAAGCAGACATGAGTAGTTGCGACAGACACCATGTGGCCCACAAACCTAAAATATTTACTCTCTTGCCCTTGAAGCATTTGCTGACTCTTGTCTACAGGCAGAGAGGGGAGGTGGGGTGAATCTTAAAGTGATGGGTGAGTGTTCTCCTCTAGCAGAGGACGGGCATTCTGTAGGCCTGGAGGGCTCAGGGAAGCAGGGAGTGTAAGATTCATCCATCTAAACATCTCCATTCCAGGACTCAGAGCCCCACTCTCTCCTTGCTGGCTGCAGCCACACATGGTCTCTCCTGTAGCTCTACCACCTTTATACCAAACCCTGGGGCTGATTATCAAAGCTATGGTTATTAGCTATGATTATTAGTCAAAGCTATGGTTTTTCCAGTGGTCATGTATAGATGTGAGACTTGGACTATAAAGAAAGCTGAGCACCAAAGATTTGATGCTTTTGAACTGTGGTGTTGGAGAAGACTCTTGAGAGTCCCTTGGACTGCAAGGAGATCCAACCAGTCCATTCTAAAGGAGATCAGTCCTGGGTGTTCTTTGGAAGGAGTGATGCTGATGCTGAAACTCCAATACTTTGGCCACCTGATGGGAAGAACTGACTCATGGGAAAAGACACTGATGCTGGGAAAGATTGAAGGCAGGAGGAGAAGGGGACGACAGAGGATAAGGTGGTTGGATGGCATCACCGACTCAACCGACATGAGTTTAAGTAGGCTCCGGGAGTTGGTGATGGACAGGGAGACCTGGCAGGCTGCAGTCCATGGGGTCACAAAGAGTCGGACACAACTCTGGGGTACTTAACTACGGACGCCGGCCATTGTCGATTGAGAGCAGCCTCCAGGAGCAAATTCAGGTTGCTCCCTGGGTGGATGTACTTTTCCCGATGCCAGAGTGACTGAACTGAACTGAACTTAGGCTGATCATCAGCACAGTCTGCCCCTGGGCCACAAGAGACGAGGACCATTTCAAATGCTTTGACTGGGGTGGGGAGTCTTTGTCTCCCATGGTCTGCCCTGAGTTGAGCCTGTGATTCTCTTTCTTCAAGACTTCTAGGGAAGTTAACAGAGGTCAGCCAGTGCCAAATCCTCATAATTATCATCTGTGTGTGCTTAGTTGCTCAGTCGTGTCCGACTCTTTGTGACCCCATGGACTGTAGCCTGCCAGGCTCCTCTGTCCATGGAATTCTCCAGGCGAGAATACTGGAGAGGGTTGCCATGCCTTCCTCCAGGGGGTCTTCCCAACCCAGGGATTGCACCCAGTTCTCCCGCTTTGCAGGCGGATTCTTTACTGACCGAGCCACCAAGGAAGCCCTGTATTTTCTGTGTCTCTCCCAGGTCTACCTCCCACAGCTGGGTCTCGGTCAGCAGGAGGCCGCAGCCTACAGGGAACTCATCATCTCCCTACTCACCACCAGCGTCAGGCCCCATAGTCACCTCACTGGTGAGGGAGCCATTTTCAGAAGCCCTTCTGCCATTTCTGGTACCAACTTTCTTAGACTTTTTTTTTTCCCCCAAAAAGCAACCTGAGACATGGGTGTGTATGTAGATGGTTTACTTGGGAGGTGGCTCTGGAAGCATGGAGAGTGGGAATGCGGGAAAGGAAAAGAAAGGCAAAAGCCAGTGGAGGGGAAACTTTTCTGGGGGTCCAGTGGCCAAGACTTGGCACTTCCAGTGCTGAAAGCCTGGCTTTGATCCCTGGTCAGGGAACTAGATCCTGCATGCCACAACTAATACCTGGACAACCAAATAAATACATAAATAATAATAATAAAAAAGGGGGGCTTCCCTGGTGACTCAGGCGGTAAAGAATCCACCTGTAACATGGGAGACCTGGGTTCGATCCCTGGGTTGGGAAGATCTCCTGGAGAAGGGAACAGCTACCCACTCCAGTATTCTGGCCTGGAAAATTCCATGGACTGTACAGTCCATGAGGTTGCAAAGAGTCGGACACGACTAAGCGACTTTCACTTTCAAAAAAAAAGGCCAGTGGAGGCATTGGTGAGCAAATTCTGCTGCGTGCAACTGTGAGGTCTGAGGAGACTGTGTGGAACGTGTCCTAGGTTTGTCTCTGAGGGTACTTGCCTAGGTACCTCTGGGGTACTTAACTACGGACGCCGGCCATTGTCGATTGAGAGCAGCCTCCAGGAGCAAATTCAGGTTGCTCCCTGGGTGGATGCAGTTTCCACAATGCCATTGTAAACCAGAAAGATGCAAGCATTTGAGATGAGATGCTGTATCCCTGCCAAGAATTATTTACCAAAATTTCTGGTGAACACAGACTTAAGGCTAGGGATGCGGGTGGGTGTGTCAGCAGTGGCTGCTATAACCCTTTAGCCAGCCTAGTGTCCGGGTGAACAAGTTAGCAAAGATCACTGCAGCTTTGCCCTTCCCACTCAGCCCACAGAAGCACGAACACCATGAAGGTAGGTCTTTGCCTCTTGTATTCACTGCTGTCTTCCAGCACCTTGAAAGTTCCCAGCACATCATAGGTGCTGGACCAGTATTTGTTGAAATTCACTGGGGCTTGAATTTCCTTGACCTGAACATTCGCCCTAGTCCTCAGCTTCACCCCCATTCCATCCCAGCTCCCACGTCACTGCCCCTCATCCCTCGACAATCAGTCTGGCATGTGAACCAGGCCACCGGCCAAGTGCTAGGATGGAGACGTTGGCAGTTCTGTAACTCAATCTCCCTTTAACAACCACAAAAGTAGCAACAGCTGACATTGATTATCATCTGCCAAACATGGTTCCAAGTGCTTTATAAGGATTATAGCATCAAATCCTTATCACACATCTCCGAGGTGGGCACCATTATTGCTTCTATTTCACAGATAAAAAACTGAGGCGACCAACCTTTACGTCACATGCTTGAGGTCACACCCCTAGGAAGTGGTAGGGCGCCAGGATATTCACGCTGATGACCCAGGTCATATTGCTTGCTTGATAACCCAGAAAGGGGAAGTGCCTCGCCCAGGGCTACAGCTGCGTGACAGCTCTTCAGAGGAGCCTAGGGCACCTGTCTCCTTCTGTGTCCCTCCTGGGTTTTTGTCGTTGCTTAGATTTTCTCAGTCTTAGGCAAAACGTGCCATATAAATGCAGCTTTAACCAGTTCCCTGGCTTTCCTTTCCCCTGAGATCACCAGCTCATCTAAGCTCATTCTAGAAATAATTTGGACTTGGGGGTTGGACACAGGGAACCCAGGTCTCCTGGTTTGAGCCCCAGTTCTCACCACTGAACCCCAGAACAGAGAGTATCTTGCTTCACAGTTTACTAAACTGTGACATGAATTTAAGCATCTTTGAAAGTGTTTGTCATGTCTGACTGCAACCCCATGGACTGTAGTCCGCCAGGCTCCTCTGTCCATGGATTTCTCCGGACAAGAGTACTGGAATGGGTTGCCGTTCCCTTCTCCAGGGGATCTTCCTGACCCAGGGATCGGACCCAGCTCTCCCACATTGAAAGCAGATTACTGTCTGAGCCAGCAAGGAAGCCCTTTAGGGAATTGAAAATTAGGGACCCCCTCCCTTCCCTGTTCACTTGAAACTATCACAACATTGTTAATCAGCTATACCCCAATACAAAATAAAAAGTTGAAAAAAAGAAAAAGAAAATTAGGGATTCCCTGGAGGTCCCGTGGTTAAGAATCTGGTTGGAGGATTAAGATCCTGCATGCTGCACAGCTAAAAAAATACACGTGAAAATCAATCAATCAATTAACAGAAAAATACACGTGAAAATCAGTCAATCACTTAACAGTTCCCTGGTGGTTCAGATGTAGAGCATCTGCCTACAATGCGGGAGACCTGGGTTCAATCCCTGGGTTGGGAAGATCTCCTGGAGAAGGAAATGGTAACCCACTCCAGTATTATTGCCTGGGTGGACGGAAAAGCCTGGTAGGCTACAGTCCATGGGGCCGCAAAGAGTCGGACACAACTGAGCGACTTCACTTTCACCTTATAAAAAATTTTTAAAAGAAAATTAGTGAGCGTGGAACTTCCACATTCACAAAACCATCTCACTGTCTTTGATCCTCGTTCCTTCATTCCGTTTTTGTAAAATTTAGTTTCCGAGCTCAGTCCAGTGACGTTGCATTTTCAAGTTAGCGCTGAGTGAAGTCGCTCAGTCGTGTTCGACTCTTTGAGACCCCATGGACTGACTGTATCCCACCAGGCTTCTCCATCCATGGGATTTTCTAGGCAAGAGTACTGGAGTGGGTTGCCATTTCCTTCTCCAGGGGATCTTCCCGACCCAGGGATCGAACCTGGGTCTCCCGAATTGCAGGCAGATGCTTTACTGTCTGAGCTACCAGGGAATCTACTGTGTCCCAAAAAGCCTGCATCTAGTTTTTCCCCTAGCATCAAGCTATGTCTCCCTGCCAGCTGTCTCACAGGCAGGTTTCTCCCCCCGGCCGGTGTGAAGGGGAGGCCAGGCTGAGCTCTCACCACCTACAGATTCGACTCTGTGACACAGATTCCATCAGAGACGGCTGGGACCTCCCCCTGCTGTTTTGTGCCCCTTTGTTTCCATTGTTGGGTGGTGGGGTGGTGGGGGTGGGAGAAAATGGACTCGGGATGCCTTGAGATCCTGAGTACTTGATCTTAAAAATCCAAACTCACTCTACTCTCAGAGAAGTGGAGAGAGTCCCTTGCTGGAGAGAAAAAGGTCCCAGATCTCCTGCAATTGCCCAAACGCAGAAGCAAGCACTGCTGGCCCTCCTTCTGAATATATCCGGAGTCCAGTCACCTCTCGTCGTTACTTGTGGCTGCCCCCCTGGTCCCAGCCATCACTTGTCTGGATTATTATAGCAGCCTTCTCATTGGTCTCCCGCTTCATTCTGCCTCTGCCTAACACAGTTTATTCTCCACAATGAAGGCAGCCACAAGGATCCTTTTAAAACCCACACAGGATCTTGTCATCCTCCAAGGGGCTTCCGTCTCACTTACAATAAAAAACCGTGTCCTTACAGGGTCTACAGGTCACACCTCTGGCCTCATCTCGCTCTGCCCTCCACTACCTGCTTCAGCCACAATGGTTTCCTCACTGCTTCTCATGTACACAAAGCAAGTTCTTGCCTCAGGGCCTTTGCACTCACTGTTTCCTCTCCCTGAACATGTTTCTTCCAAAACTTCTTCCTCACATACTCTATCCCAGTATCAGCTCCTCGGACAGACTTCTCCTGACCGCCACCCCTCTGCGCCATCTAAAATACACCTCCCACCATTCAGTCCCTTTGCTCTGCTTTACTTCTCTTCATACCACTTATTGCTATCAGGTTATATTATATTGTATATGGATTTTCCCTATTTTTTTCACTTTTGTATCCTCAGTGCTGGCTCATATTAGACACTCAATAAATATTTTGTTGACACAGGTCCTAATAGCCATCATCAAAAAAGAAAGTCTACAAATAGTAAATGCTGGAGAGAGTGTGGAGAAAAGGGAACCCTCCTCACCATTGGTGGGAATGTTAATCGGTCCAGTTACTACAGAGAACAGTATGAAGGGTCCTTAAAAAACTAAAACTAGAACCACCATATGACTCACCAATCCCACTCCTCAGCACTGCCCAGAGAAAACTATAAATCAAAAAGATACATGCACCCCAGTGTTCACTGAAGCACTATTTAAAATAGCCAGAACATGGGAGCAACCTAAATGTCTGGCAGCAGAGGAATGGATAAAGATATGGTACATATATAGAATGGAATATTACTCAGCCACAAAAAGACAAAATAATGCCATCTGCAGCAACATGGCTGAACCTAGAGATTGTCACGCTGAGTGAAGCAAGCCAGACACAGAAAAACAAGTATCATGTTGCATAATATGTGGAATCTAAAAAAAATGGGTACAAAAAACCTTTTTTACAAAATAGAAGTAGGGTCATAGATATAGAAAGAAAACATGATTATCAGGGGTCAGGGGTGGGATAAATTGGGAGATTGGGATTGACATATACACACTACTATATATGAAATTACCAGTAGTAAGAATCTGTTGTATAGTGTAGGGAACTCTACTCAATACTCTGTAATAGCCTATATGGGAAATAAGTCTAAGAAAAAAAAAGAGAGGATATGCATATCTGTATAACTGAATCACTTCACTGTATACCTGAAGCTAACACAGCATTGTAAATCACCTATGTACCAACAAAAATTACAAGAATAAAATTGTGAACAAATTTTTGTTGTATTAAAAATGAGTTTTTATTTAGTTCAATAATGCCATGGAAACTCTGAGTCCCAATTTTTCAGCAGTAAGAAGGGAGTGAAAGTGATGGTTGGTTGTGAGAGTATTTTTTTAGAAATTAAGTTTATTCATCTTGGAAACTCTTTGTTTTGAAATCATTTCAGACATACAGAAGAGCTGCAAAAATAGTAGAACCATTCCCATAGAGCCTTCACCAACAGTCCCTAAATGTTAACATTTTACTACATTTCCTTCATCACTTTCTCTTTGAATCTGTACAAGTGATTCTTAAATTTATTTTTGAATGGATATTGTCTAAAGATGGTAGAAAATAAACAATGAAACATAAATCTCCCTGTTTGTCCATCACAATACTTCTTTCCAGCCTACCTGTTACCAGCTTCTTCTCTTTTCTGTTAGAAATATCCTATGGATTTACAAACATGTACAACTGTGTGTGCATTTATATAGCATCCATCCATCCACACACACACTTCTTCATGCAAAACACACGATACTCAGTGTTCTGCACTTCACTTTTTTCATTCAACAATATCTTCTGAAGGTCATTCCATATCTTCTGAAAGTCTGCCTGGATCTTTCTCATTGTCCATTATATGCTTATATCAGAACTTATTAAGTATTAATAGTTTCCTGTTGGTAGAAATTTAGGTTGTTCCCAATCTTCTGCTGTAATATCCTTTTCTATCATTATTTTGTACATCACCTGTAGGACAAATGAGCAGAAGTGAAGCATTTTAAATGTTGATAGATATTATCACATTACTTTTCATGAAAGATGTACAAATATATATTCTTACAACTTGTGAAAATGTTTTTCTACATCCTCTATAACACAGCATATTATCCCCTTTTTGTTTTGTTTTACCAACTGGTTAACTTAAAATGATATCTCATTATAGCTTTATTTTTTATTTATTTTATCATAAGTGAAGATAAACATCCTTCATGTATCTGAAAGCCATTTTATTTCTCACAAATTGTATATTCATAAATGATACCAATTTCTCATATGTATTACTGGTTTTTCATTGATCTATAGGAACTCACATCCATACATGAACACAGGTAAAACCATAGCCTTGACTAGACGGACCTCAGTTGGCAAAGTAATGTCTCTGCTTTTGAATATGCTATCTAGGTTGGTCATAACTTTTCTTCCAAGGAGTAAGTGTCTTTTAATTTCATGGCTGCAGTCACCATCTGCAGTGATTTTGGAGCCCCCAAAAATAAAGTCTGACACTATTTCCACTGTTTCTCCATCTATTTCCCATGGAGTGATGGGACCAGATGCCATGATCTTCATTTTCTGAATGTTGAGCTTTAAGCCAACTTTTTCACTCTCCTCTTTTACTTTCACCAAGAGGCTTTTTAGTAGTTCCTCTTCACTTTCTGCCATAGGGTGGTATCATCTGCATATCTGAGGTTATTGATATTTCTCCCGGCAATCTTGATTCCAGCTTGTGCTTCATCCAGTCCAGCATTTCTCATGATGTACTCTGCATAGAAGTTAAAAAAGCAGGGTGACAATATACAGCCTAGACGCACTCCTTTTCCTATTTGGAACCAGGCTGTTGTTCCATGTCCTGTTCATATGCAGTTCTTCCTGACCTGCATACAGATTTCTCAAGAGGCAGGTCAGGTGGTCTGGTATTCCCATCTCTTTCAGAATTTTCCACAGTTTATTGTGATCTACACAGTCAAAGGCTTTGGCATAGTCAATAAATCAGAAATAGATGAGCGCTGAAGAATTGATGCTTTTGAACTGTGGTGTTGGAGAAGACTCTTGAGAGTCCCTTGGACTGCAAGGAGATCCAACCAGTCCATTCTGAAGGAGATCAACCCTGGGATTTCTTTGGAAGGAATGATGCTAAAGCTGAAACTCCCGTACTTTGGCTACCTCATGCGAAGAGTTGACCCATTGGAAAAAACTTTGATGCTGGGAGGGATTGGGGGCAGGAGAAGAAGGGGACTACCCAGGATGAGATGGCTGGATGGCATCACTGACTCGATGGACGCGAGTCTGAGTGAACTCTGGGAGTTGGTAATGGACAGGGAGGCCTGGCGTGCTGCGATTCATGGGGCCACAAAGAGTCGGACACGACTGAGCGACTGAACTGAACTGAACTGATAGGAACTCATGATATATTAATAAAAAGGAAATTAGTTTATTTTCTATGCTACGTAAATACTTTTTCATAGTTTGTTTACCTTTTGACTCATCAATGGTGAATTTTTTTTGCCATTCAGTTGTTTAATTTCTTTCTTTAAAAAAATTTATATCTAGTGGACTAGCTCAATCTTTTCTTTTATGGCTTCTAACGCTTTGTGACATGACTGGAAAGGCCTTGAATGCTCCAAGATTATTTTTTTAAATTACTCAGTAATTTCTTTTGGCATTTGTTCAAACATACACAAAAGTAGAGAGAAGAAAGGAACCAGCAGTACACTCAACAACTTCAATGGCAATCAGAACAGGGCAGAGTGGGTTCTCTCGTGGCTCAGAAGGTAAAGAATCCGCTGCAGTGCAGGAGAACTGGGTTTGATGCCTGGTTTGGGAAGATCCCCTGAAGGAGGGCATGGCAACCATTCCAGTATTCTTGCCTGGAAAGTCCCATGGACAGAGGAGCCTGGTGGGCTACAATTTATGGGGTCTCTAAGAGTGGGACACGACTGAGTGACTAACGCTTTCACCTTCAGTCTCATTTCAGCTATGCCCCACCCATTCCTCCATCCCTTGACTATTCTGAAGCAAATTGCAAACAACATAAAGTTGTATGAATTTTTTTATGTTTAAAATTTAAAAAACATAAATGGTATATTTGTAAAGAGGTGCAAAAAATAACAGTGGTGAAATTCCCGATAGTTTTGATTTCCCACTCACTTTCAGTATATTAAACAATCATCTGCATTGGCAGAGAGTTCTTTTTTTCTATTTAATTTTTTTTTATTGGAGTATGATTGATTTACAATGCTGTGTAAGTTTCAGGTGTATGGCAAAATGGTTTATATATATACATATATCCACTCTTTGTTTAGATTCTTTTCCCATATAGGCCATTACAGAGTACTGAGTAGAGTTTCCTGTGCTCTACAGCAATTTCTTATTAGTTATCTATTTTACCTTTAAAAAAATAATTTTGTTTATTTATTTGGCTGTGCTGGGTCTTCACTGCTTCGACAGCTTTCTCTAGTTGTGGCGAGTGGGGGCTACTCTCTAGTTGTGATGCATGGGCTTCTCATTGCAGTGGCTTCTTTTTTGGAGCACAGACTCTAGAGCATTTGGGCTTCAGTAGTTGCAGCCAGTGGGCTCAGCAGTTTAGGTTCCTGGACTCTAGAGCACAGGAGCAGTACTTGTGGCTCACAGACTTTGTTGCTCCGAGGAATGTGGGATCTTCCCAGACCAGGGATTGAACCTGTTTCTCCTGCATTGACAGGCGAATTCTTTACCACTGAGCCACCAGGGAAGGCCCTAGTATATAGTAGTATGTATATGTCAATCCCAATCTCCCGATTTATCCCTTCCCACCTTATCCACTGGTAACCATAAGTTTGTTTCTACATCCCTGTGACTCTACTTCTGTTTTGTAAAAAAAGTTCATTTGTACCCTTTTTTTAAAAAAAGATTTCCATATATAAGAAATATCATATGATATTTGTCTTTCTGTATTAAAAAACATGGAACACTCCATGAATTTGCGTGTCACCCTTGTGCAAGGGCCATGCTAATCTTCTCTGTATCATTCCAACTTCAGTATGTATTGCTGAAGTGAGCACTTAAATGCTTAAATGTTTTTCTTTTGCCAGAATGCTTTATTTGTTTATTTTTGGCTGCCCTGGGTCTTCGTTGCTTTGTTCGAGCTTTCTCTAGTTGTGGTGAGCTGGGGCTACCCTTGGCTGTGGTTTGAGGGTTTCTCATCACACCGGCTTCTCTTGTTGCAGGGCACAGGCCTCAGTAGTCGTAGCACGCGGGCTTAGTTGCTCTGCGGCATGTGGAATCTCCCAGACCAGCGATCAAACCTGTGTCCTCTGCATTAACAGGCAGATTTTTATGCACTTGGCCACCAGGGAAGTCCATGCCTGAGCTTTTGATCTGGAATTCTTTTAGAGTTAGAGCTCCAACTTTGTTTTTGGCAGATACTTAGGCCATTCTCACAATTTATTGACTAAACCATCTTTTCTCTACTAATTGGAAATGCCATCTTTTTTATACAATAAATTCCTGTATTAGGTGAGTCTATTCCTTTCTATTCTTTATTTTGTCCCCATAAGTTCATCCATTTGTATTCATGCTTCAGTACTGCACAACTGCACTCATCTCACACGCTAGTACAGTAATGCTCAATATTCTCCAAGCCAGCCTTCAGCAATATGTGAACCGTGAACTTCCAGACGTTCAAGCTGGTTTTAGAAAAGGCAGAAGAACCAGAGATCAAATTGCCAACATCTGCAGGATCATCGAAAAAGCAAGAGAGTTTCAGGAAAACATCTACTTCTGCTTTATTGACTATGCCAAAGCCTTTGACTGTGTGGATCACAATAACCTGTGGGAAATTCTGAAAGAGATGGGAATACCAGACCACCTGACCTGCCTCTTGAGAAACCTGTATGCAGGTCAGGAAGCAACAGTTAGAATTGGACATGGAACAGCAGACTGGTTCCAAATAGGAAAAGGAGTACGTCAAGGCTGTATATTGTCACCCTGCTTATTTAACTTCTATGCAGAGTACATCATGAGAAATGCTGGACTGGATGAAGCACAAGCTGGAATCAAGATTGCCAGGAGAAATATCAATAACCTCAGATATGCAGATGACACCACCCTTATGGCAGAAAGTGAGGAGGAACTAAAAAGCCTCTTGATGAAAGTGAAAGAGGAGAGTGAAAAAGTTGGCCTAAAGCTCAACATTCAGAAAACGAAGATCATGGCATCTGGTCCCATCACTTCATGGCAAATAGATGGAGAAACAGTGGAAACAGTGTCAGACTTTATTTTGGGGGGCTCCAAAATCACTGCAGATGGTGACTGCAGCCATGAAATTAAAAGACGCTTACTCCTTGGAAGGAAAGTTGTGATCAACCTAGATAGCATATTCAAAAGCAGAGACATTACTTTGCCAACAAATGTCCGTTTAGTCAAGGCTATGGTTTTTCCAGTGGTCATGTATGAATGTGAGAGTTGGACTATAAAGAAAGCTGAGCGCAGAAGAATTGATGCTTTGAACTGTGGTGTTGGAGAAGACTCTTGAGAATCCCTTGGACTGCAAGGAGATCCAACCAGTCCATCCTAAAGGAGATCAATCCTGGGTGTTCATTGGAAGGACTGATGTTGAAGCTGAAACTCCAGTACTATGGCCACCTGATGGGAAGAGCTGACTCATGGGAAAAGACCCTGATGCTGGGAAAGATTGAGGGTGGAAGGAGAAGGGGACAACAGAGGATGAAATGGTTGGATGGCATCACCGACTCAATGGACATGAATTTGGGTGAACTCAGGGAGTTGGTGATGGACAGGGAGGACTGGCATGCTGCAATTCATGGGGTCGCAAAGAGTCGGACATGACTGAGTGACTGAACTGAACTGAACCATGCAGTTCTAATGGATGTAGTTTAACAGTAAATTCTGGTATTAGGTTAGACTATTCTCTAAAGGATACTTTGGGTGTGGGCCTCCCCTGAATTTCCAAGACCTGGTCTGAGGGTGAGGATCTGAGGTACGGCATGGTGTATACACTTGGCTTTAGCCATAACTATGCTCTTGAAACACTCTGGTTGGCATAAGTTGAAGCATCCCTCTGGCAACCATGGACTCAGGTTCAAGTTCTGACTTTGCCATTGAGAACTGGGTGACCTTACTTTTCTGAGCCTTTGATTACAGGGGTCTCTCCACCCACTACAGCTTTCTTCAGTTCCAAGATTTGAGGACTAGGGTGCCTCAGGAGTACCAAGCAAGATTGTGAAAGGCTAACCAGTTGGTCACTTCGACAGGAAGTCCCATAGATTAGCACAGGCGATTGGCTTGCCAGGGAACGGAAAGAGTGGTTAAGCAAGAAGCAAGACTGTTAACAGTTCCAGAGCTCGTGGTCTCCTGGGGGCAGTTTTTGCCTCATTACCGGGCCCAGGAGGTACGGGGCTACATGCACGACTGGGAGCCTCTGAGAGGTGGGAGCGACCCGGAATTGCAATGCTTCTTTTCTTTGGTGGCGTGAGAGTGGGGGAGGGAGCTGTGGTCCCCCCCAAGCTGCTGGGACGAGGTGCACAGGGCTGAGCCTTTTTCTCTTAATCTGGAGCTGCTGGGACGAGGTGCACAGGGCTGAGCCTTTTTCTCTTAATCTGGAGCTGTCTGCAGCAAGTGGAAGGCATTTGGGCAGGAGACTCTGATAGATTATCTACCCCTAAGTGGTCGTGTGACCCTGGGGAAGTCACCTGGCTTGTCAGAGCCTTGGTTTCTCTTTGAGGTTAGCAAGGGCAAGAGAGGATAAATATGCTAGGGGGTCTCTTGGATCTGCCGACTTGAGTTCTGTGACTATCGCTGTTACTTGTAGTTTCTGAAGGAGGTGAAGTCAAGTGCAGACCCAGGTCCTCACCCCTTTGAAGAGAGGACGATGGAACTGGCGGAAGCCCTGAGGCGTCTGCAGGTGCCCTGTAGCAATTCTGCCCTAGTCCCCACAGCACCTTCTTACGAGGCTCTCCTGTGGTCCATGCTCCCTGGACCGAATCCTACAATGGGGAGCTGATTTCTGGTAGGACTGGGAGCAGGATTCATTAGCCCTCATGTCTAGCCTCAAACATTATTTGGTTTCTTGGGTGAGGTGGAGAGAGGGTGCAGTGCCAGGGGGGTGTGTGTGCGAATGCGTGCGTGTGCTCCCAGGCAGGATGGCATTTCCCACGGTTACAGGTGTGAGGCTGTGATGCCCAGTGAGGGGAATGTGGGGACTTCCCTGGTGGTCCAGTGGTTAGGACTCCACACTTCCTCTGCTGGGGGGGCCTGGGTTCCATTCCTGGTCAAGGAACTAAGATCCCACAGGCCCTGCAGTGCAGCTGAGAAAAAAAAAGAAAAGAAGGGGGGATGTGGCGGAGGAGGGGGCGCTGACGGAGGGATGCCCCTGCTGGCGGACTCGGAGGACTTTGCTCTGAGTGACTCTAAGTGCGCGGGAACCTTGGTACACACCAGAGGTTGTGACAGGTGTCGTGTCTGACTGTGGGGAGTAGTGAGTGTGAGAGCTGACTGTGAGGGAGTAGTGTGTGTGTGTGTGTGCATAGGCTTGTGTGCACGCACAGGTGCACCTTTGTGAGAACTGACTGAAGGATGTTCCCGCTGTTTTTGAGTGGCCGTGCCTGGCCTAGATGGGACACAGACTGTTTTCAGGGCACTGTTCTCAGCTGTGAGGGGACTCCCTGCCCCTGACGGGTGGTGACAGGTATGCTGAGGCAGTGCTCGCCCTAGGGCGCCTGCTGCCTTTTGGCCCCGGGACTCCTGACAGGCAAGGAGGGGGCCGCTGAGTGCCGTCTGGGCAGAGAAGACTCGACGGGCTCAGAGGGCTGACTCTGAGGTCTGAGGCACAGTGGGGACTGGCAAGGTGTCCAGTAGGCGCTGCTTCCTTACACAGTGTCAGGGCACTGGTGGAAATGGGGTGCGGCTCAACTAGGAACTCCCCCACAGGGTGCCAAGAGCATCCCATGTCCTGAGATGTGGCCACAGGAACTCTATTTCAGGATTGTGACTCCCTTCACTTGTGGGAGCCCGGCATCCTCAGAGACGTGGCACCCACATCACAGCAGACTCTCCTCCCCAGGGCTTCAGTTCTAGAAGCTTCCACAACAAGAATCTTATCTCTCTGCCTTGTGTGCGTTATCTCCATCAACGGAAGTGCACAGGGAACTTGAGTTTTCTAAGTCTGACAGCTGGAGCAAAGCCTCCCACTCTGCCCTGTTTCAAAGCCCTGGCCCATCACGGCTGCTCTGTCTGGCATCTGTGATCCACACAGGCGTCTCCTGCCCACCAAGGAGGTGCCTCTCCAAGAAGCGGTCTTGGGACAAGTCTGTCCTGTGACAAACGCAGAGAGTGGGTCTGGCATCAGGTTTGCTTCCGATGTCATGGCTTGGGCTGGTGGCCTCTGCCTTCCAGAGCCTCTCTCCCTCAGTTTTCTCACCTGTTAAGTGGGTATAAAATCATATCTGTACAACATCTGACTGTTATGAGACTCAAATGGCATTTCACCCGCATCCATGCTATCATGGATGGCTATTGTATCCAGTGGTTATCCTATGCCATATTTGGGGCATAGTTCTGAGTGCTTTACATTGATTATATATTCAACAAATATTTGCTGAGCACTGACTGTATGCAGGGCACTGTTCTAAGGCGTTTGAAATAGAGCAGTATACAGAAGAGGCTTCTATTCAGTAAGAGGAGCTGCAAATTTTACAAAATAAATGAATAAAAGACTCTGTTCTGGGAAGGTGACAAGTGTTGAGAGAAGGTAAAGCTGGGGAAATTCCCTGGTGGTCCAGAGGTTAAGAATTCAAGGTTCCACTTCAGGGAGCATGGGTTCAGTCCCTGGCAAGGGAACTCAGATCCTGCAAGCCACGTGATGAGACCAAAAAAAAAAATTAATGATAAAAAAAATAAAGCCAAAATGTGAGTTGGGCTCACTAGTGTGGTAGACACTAGTCTCCTGTCCCAGTGAGGGGAATAAGGCACGGAGGTGTTATGTGACTTCCCCATGGCCACTGAGCCTGTGCACGGCAGGGCTCGGAGAGGCAGAGTCTGCCTGACTCTAGAGCAGTGGGACTGGAAATCACTGCCTCTCTTGGCCTCTTTTTCCACATTTATGGGTCAAGAGGGTGCGATGGACCCTCTTCTGGTACTGATGCTCAGTGAGTGTTTCTTTGATTATAACATACAAGGCCCAAGGCCCAGCCCATTGGAAAGTCGTCGGGTCATGGAGGAAGGAGACACACACCTCCCCACCAACCGCCCTTAGGGGGACGGTGAGTGAGGATGGATGGTGACTTCCAGGTGTGGACAGATGCAGCCCAAGGGGTGTGTATCTCGTTATCGTCTCCAGGGAGAGCTTGGAGGGCGATGTGGGTGTAGAGATGTTGATACTAGTGGAAGGCCAGTTGGATTTGTGGATGAAATTCTGTATTCTAACTCCCGGAATCTCATTCTTGGCTTGGTTTTTCCTCCTCTGGTTTTTATTTTTATTTTTTGGCCCTGCCCTTCGGCTTGAGAGATTTCAGTTCTTCAAGCAGGGACTGAACCTGGGCCCTCGACAGGGCAAGTGCAAAGTCCTAACCACTGGTTGTTGTCCAGTCGCACATCTGTGTCTGCCTCTTTGCAGCCCCATGGACCGCAGCACACTAGGCTTCCCTGTCTTTCACTGTCTCCTGGAGTTTGCTCAAACTCTTCCATTGACTCGATGATGCCAGCCAACTATCTCATCTTCTGTCATTCACTTCTCATGCACTCAATCTTTCCCAGCATCAGGGTTTTCCCAGTGAGTTGGCTCTTCACATCAGGTGGCCAAAGTATTGGAGCTTCAGCTTCAGCAGCAGTCCTTCCAATGAATATTCAGGGTTGATTTCCTTAAGGATTGACTGGTTTGATTTCCTTGAAGTCAAGGGATCTCAAGTGTCTTCTCCAGCATCACAATTCAAAAGTTAACCACTGGACAACCAGGCAATTCCCATCTCCCCTGCCTTTTATTAAGAAAACTTTCAAATCTACAAAAGTTAAGCAAATAGTACAATGAAAGCTATTGGACAGATGGCTTACAATTTGCCCCATTTACTCTCTCTCTCCACACGCACACACACACACACACACACTTATTTCCTCTTAATTTGCTTATGTATTTACACAGAGCCATTTGAAAATGAAATGCAGACATAATATATACTTTAGCATGGATCTCTTAAAGACAGATTCTTCTACATGATCACAACACATGTTACACCAAAAAATTTCACATTGCTCAGTGAATATCTGATATAAAGTTCACATTCAAATTTTCCCAGCTGTCCACAAAATATTCCTTTTTTCTTTCCACAAAATATTCCTTATTCTTACTGTTTTTTTTTTAAAGGAGAATCCAATTGACAATCACATAATATATTTAGGTGTCATTTATCTTTATTCTCTTTCTCTCTGTTTTCTTTTTGGCTGCTCCACATGGCTTGTGGGATCTTAGTTCCCTGACCAGGGATCAAACCTAGGCCCTTGTAAATGAGAGTGCAGAGTCCTAACCACCGGATGGCCAGAGAATTCCCTATTTTTATTCTCTTGGATATAGAACAGTCCCCCTGCCTTGTTTTTTCTTTAACAACATCAGTATTATTTGAGTCTACTAGTTGTCTGGTAGAACATCCCACATTCTGAGGGACAATGTGAATCAGAAGAGGAAACAGTGAGTAACATGAGAGCATGAGGGTCCAACACATGCCCAGAACAAGGCCGGGCAGCATGAGGGGATCCACGTTAAGTCTGATCTCTTCTGCCCTGGAACTCACTGCTAAATTATGTCATCTCCCCCAGGAAGTCCTCCCTGATAGACACTGCCGAGTGAGTTGCTCCTTTTGCAGTGCTCTCACAGCACTTGGCACACAGGTTTGCTGCCCCTTCCACACTGTGCTGTAATTAACCTTGTGTCTTCTTCTGCATGAAGCTGTGTGAGTACCTCCAAGGGAGACCAGGAGTTAGTCCACGCCTATATATGTAAAGGGCCAGGGGCTCCACTTGGGTATATAGGTTGTGTCCTACAAAAAGGTGCCTGGTCAAAGGGGGAGAGGGGGGACTGGACTCCAGCCAACAGTCTACTTGCCAACCCTTGGGCCCTGGCACTGGGCTGCATCTGCCGGGAGGAAGGAACACTTTTCCTAATTTGCCTAATGGAGCCACAGACACCATGGCAGTCTCGCTTCCCACTCTTCCTTCATTCAGTTGGTGTTCAGTAAACAGTGGTCACTTAAATGCCTGCTAGGTCTGGGGATGGATGTGCTTGTGATTATTCTTTGGGGGAAGAAATTCTGATTTGTAACATTTGCTGATTCCCATGGTATAAACAGCCCTCCTTTTTTGGGGAGGCGGCAAGAATGATGCTAAAGCTGAAACTCTAGTACTTTGGCCACCTCATGCAAAGAGTTGACTCATTGGAAAAGACTCTGATGCTAGGAGGGATTGGGGGCAGGAGAAGAAGGGGACGACAGAGGATGAAATGGCTGGATGGCATCACTGACTTGATGGACGTGAGTCTGAGTGAAATCCGGGAGTTGGTGATAGACAGCAAGGCCTGCCGTGCTGCAATTCATGGGGTCGTAAGGAGTCGGACACGACTGAGCTACTGAACTAAAGAACTAAAGAATACTGGAGTGGGTTGCCATTCCCTTCTCCAGGAGATCTTCCCGACCCAGGGATTGAACCCGGGTCTCCCGCATTGTAGGCGGACACTTTACCATCTGAGCCGCCAGGGAAGTCAATGGAATGGGTGAATTTAACTCAGATGACCATTATATCTACTACTGTGGGCAGGAATCCCTTAGAAGAAATGGAGTAACCATCATGGTCAACAAAAGAGTCCGACATGCAGTACTTGGATGCAATCTCAAAAATGACAGAATGATCTCTGTTCATTTCCAAGGTAAACCATTCAGTATCATGGTAATTCAAGCCTATGCCCCAACCAGTAACACTGAAGAGTCTGAAGTTGAACGGTTCTATGAAGACCTACAAGACCTTTTAGAACTAACACCCCAAAAAGATGTCCTTTTCATTATAGGGGACTGGAATGCAAAAGTAGGAAGTCAAGAAACCCCTAGAGTAACAGGCAAATTTGCCTTGGAGTACGGAATGAAGCAGGGCAAAGGCTAATAGAGTTTTGCCAAGAGAACGCACTGGTCATAGCAAACACCCTCTTCCAACAACACAAGAGAAGACTCTACACATGGACATCACCAGATGGTCAACACTGAAATCAAGTTGATTATATTCTTTGCAGCCAAAGATGGAGAAACTGTATACAATCAGCAAAAACAAGACTGGGAGCTGACTGTGGCTCAGATCATGAGCTCCTTATTGCCAAATTCAGACTCAAATTGAAGAAAGTAGGGAAAACCACTAGACCATTCAGGTACGACCTAAATCAAATCCCTTATGATTGTACAGCGAAAGTAAGAAATAGATTTAAGGGCCTAGATCTGATAGATAGAGTGCCTGACGAACTATGGAATGAGGTTCATGACACTGTACAGGAGACAGGGATCAAGACCATCCCCATGGAAAAGAAATGTAAAAAAAGCAAAATGGCTGTCTGAGGAGGTCTTACAAATAGCTGTGAAAAGAAGAGAAGCGAAAAGCAAAGGAGAAAAGGAAAGATATAAGCATCTGAATGCAGAGTTCCAAAGAATAGCAAGGAGAGATAAGAAAGCCTTCCTCAGCGATCAATGCAAAGAAATAGAGGAAAACAACAGAATGGGAAAGACTAGAGATCTCTTCAAGAAAATTAGAGATACAAAGGGAATATTTCATGCAAAGATGGGCTCAATAAAGGACAGAAATGGTTTGGACCTAACAGAAGCAGAAGATATTAAGAAGAGGTGGCATGAATACATAGGAGAACTGTACAGAAAAGAGCTTCATGACCCAAATAATCATGATGGTGATTACCTAGAGCCAGACATCCTGGAATGTGAAGTCAAGTGGGCCTTAGAAAGCATCACTACGAACAAAGCTAGTGGAGGTGATGGAATTCCAGTTGAACTGTTTCAAATCCTGAAAGATGATGCTGTGAAAGTGCTGCACTAACATGCCAGCAAATCTGGAAAACTCAGCAGTGGCCACAGGACTGGAAAAGGTCAGTTTTCATTCCAATTCCAAAGAAAGGCAATGCAAAAGATGCTCAAACTCCCGCACAGTTGCACTCATCTCACCTGCTAGTACAGTAATGCTCAAAATTCTCCAAGCCAGGCTTCAGCAGTATGTGAACCGTGAACTTCCAGATGTTCAAGCTGGTTTTAGAAAAGGCAGAGGAACCAGAGATCAAATTGCCAACATCCGCTGGATCATGGAAAAAGCAAGAGAGTTCCAGAAAAACATCTATTTCTGCTTTATTGACTATACCAAAGCCTTTGACTGTGTAGATCACAATAAACTGTGGAAAATTCTGAAAGAGATGGGAATACCAGACCACCTGACCTGCCTCTTGAGAAACCTGTATGCAGGTCAGGAAGCAACAGTTAGCATTGGACATGGAACAACAGACTGGTTCCAAATAGGAAAAGGAGTATATCAAGGCTGTATATTGTCACCCTGCTTATTTAACTTCTATGTAGAGTACATCATGAGAAACGCTGGGTTGGAAGAAGCACAAGCTGGAATCAAGATTGCTGGGAAAAATATCAATAACCTCAGATATGCAGATGACACCACCTTTATGGCAGAAAGTGAAGAAGTACTAAAGAGCCTCTTGATGAAAGTGAAAGAGGAGAGTGAAAAAGTTGTCCTAGAGCTCAACATTCAGAAAACGAAGATCATGGCATCTGGTCCCATCCCTTCATGGCAAATACATGGGGAAACAGTGGAAACAGTGTCAGACTTTACTTTTTTGGGCTCCAAAATCACTGCAGATGGTGATTGCAGCCATGAAATTAAAAGATGCTTACTCCTTGGAAGGGGAGTTATGACCAACCTAGATAGCATATTGAAAAGCAGAGACATTACTTTGCCAACAAAGATCCGTCTAGTCAAGGCTATGGTTTTTCCAGTGGTCATGTATGGATGTGAGAGTTGGACTATGAAGAAAGCTAACACCAAAGAATTGATGCGTTTGAACTGTGGTGTTGGAGAAGACTCTTGAGAGTCCCTTGGACTGCAAGGAGATCCAACCAGTCCATTCTGAAGGAGATCAGTTCTGGGTGTTCACTGAAAGGACTGATGCTAAAGCTGAAACTCCAATACTTTGGCCACCTCATGCGAAGAGTTGACTCATTGGAAAAGACTTTGATGCTGGGAGGGATTGGGGGCAGGAGAAGAAGGGGACGACAGAGGATGAGATGGCTGGATGGCATCACTGACTCGATGGACGTGAGTCTGAGTGAACTCTGGGAGCTGGTGATGAACAGGGAGGCTTGGCGTGCTGTGATTCATGGGGTCACAGAGTCGGACACGACTGAGCGACTGAACTGAACTGAAGTGAACTGATGGTATAAACACCCCCACAGCAGCTGATCTCAAGGTGCTGAGTTAGGAAGAGAGACTCACAACTGGTTTTCTACAAGCCCCTAAGATGTGACTCCAGTGTACCACTGCAGTTTGACATCTGTAATCTTTTTATAAAAAACACTTTATTATTTATTTATTTTATGTTTGGTTGTGCTGAGTCTTTTCTTGCTGCAGACCTTCTCTAGTTGCAGTGAGTGGGGCTCCTCTCTAGTGTGGGTGCTCGGCCTTCTCATTGTGGTGGCTTCTCTTGGTGTGGAGCATGGCTCTAGAGCACGTGGGCTTCAGTAGTCATGGTACGTGGGCTCTGTTGCTCTGTGGCATGTAGGATCCTGCTAGACCAGGGATCGAACCTGTGTCCTCCGCATTGGCAGGTGAATTCCTATTCACTGGGCCACCAGGGAAGTCCCTTACATCTGTAATCCCAAAACTGCATCTGCAGCAGACTTTGAAGTCCCTGAGAGAGAGAGAGAGACAGATAGACAGAGACAGAGAGAAATGGAGAGAAATCAGACGGACAGAAAAAAGCAGAAAGGGAAGAGAAAAAGGCAATAACTGATGGGGAGCCAGTGAGAGAGACTTGACTTTTCTTAAAAGTTTGGGGCCTCCTCAAGAGTGAGGAATTGCTTCATTCAGCTCCTGTGCAACCTATGTAAAGGAACTTGCTTAAGGGGAACCTAGACCAGTGGCCCCAGACTCCTGCCATGAGCCAATTACCCCTGAGGCAGAGCTTCCCGATCCTTCTACTCTGCTTGTCTGTGACCTTTGACCCCATCAAAGAAAGCCCAGAGTGAGTGTGGGGTTCCGCTGCCCTGGTCCCTTCACACACGCTGTTCAAGGCTTCTAAATCCTACCGGCCCTCTTCAGAGCTTGACTGTTTTCACCACTTGCACGAAGCTGCCCATGAACACGTCAATCCCTTCCCCTCAATACAGCTCTATGTGCCCATGACTTACTCCCCGCCAGGCGCCCTCCCTCCCACCAGCATAGGACCTGACTCTTCTCCTTTCAGACTCCAGCCTCCTTCTCTCCTACCTTGAGGCCTCACCTGGACGAATCCTTATCCATCAAAATCCTTATCAACTGACTTACCCGACCTTCAGTGACAGATGAAAGTACTGCAATGAATGAATTGGACAACCCTTATTTGAGCATCTCCTATGTACTAGGGAGGGGCTTCCCAGGTGGCGCTAGTAGTAAAGAGCCTGCCTGCCAATGCAGGAGACCTAAGAAACCCAGGTTTGATCCCTGGGTTGGGAAGGTCCCCTGGAGGAGGCACAGCCACCCACTCGGACTTGACTGAAGCAACTTAGCACTGATGAATATGCTGAGGAGCTAGGAGCAGTGTGGACTGAGGCACAGGGTGACTTAACATGCATGAGCCCAGCACATCATCAGGTCACATAAAGTATGTGCTTGAGGTATGGAGGGGGGCTTTAGGGAGGATCTCAGAGGAGGTGGCCTCTAAGGTGAGGGAGGAAGAGGTATCAGCTAGGCAAGGGGGTGGGGGCATAGGGGAGGTTTGGGGCAAAGGGAGGAAGCATGGGCGAGAATCTGGAATTCCAGAAATGGTGGGTAGTTCAGAAAGGTTGACATGGAGCATGATGGGATGCGGAGGGGAGGGGTGAAGGATGGACATGTCTTGAAAGGTCATAAGGGCCACGTGGGGAGCTACTGATTCCCTGGTGCGTATGTCAAAGGGGTGGAGAGGAGGAAAACAAGGCTGGGGGCCAGCTGAGGCTGGGAGAGGCGGCAGAGGAGGGAAGAGGAGTCCCTATAGGAAGCTGAGAGGTGAGGAGGGGAGCTGAAGGAGCAGGCAGAGGGATAGCTCAGCTGCTCCTGCTCCTTCAGACAGCGGGATCCTGGACCGCCCCGTGTAACTGCCCCCAAGTCAAAAAGCAGAACCTAGAAGACTTTTCACAGTTGAGCGGAGAATTGAAGGAGACGAGGGTGTGTGGACAGCTCCGGGAAGGGCATTCCAGCCCGAGGGAGCAGAAAGGGCAAAGGCCCTGAGTAAGACATGTTGGAGGCCACAGGCTGGGGGATGATGAGGTCCGAGAGGCCAGCACAGATCAGATCAGGCAGGGCTCCTCCGTTGGCCACGGTGGATTTTCTCCAGGGGTGATGGGGAATCATGGGAGAGTTCTGAGAAGGGAGTGAGGGTGTTCAGCAGCCCCGTGCCCCCTCGCCTCTCTGTCCCCAAGGCCAAAGCACCATGGAGAGTGGATTCAGAGTGACCCGGAAAGAACGGAAGCTAGGCTCCAACCGCCGGCGGCAGATGCGAGAGCCAGGTGATGGCCAGGATGTGCCGGTGGCCCCCGAGCCAGAGACCTGGTCCTCCCAGTCAGCTGAAGAACTGCAGACCTTCTTCCAGGACTGCGGTGCCAAGGAGAGAGGCTTTGTCACTCGAGAGGATCTGGCAGTGAGTCCAAGGCCCCATCCCATCCCCTGAATCCCTTTGCTTCTCCTTCTGAGACTCCCCTTCCCAGGAAGGCAGACCGTCCCGGCCCTTTTCCCTTTCTTTCATCTCAAATTTGCTTTTAGGAAAGGCTAGGGATTTATTATACTAAGGTGGGAATGACCGATAAGGTATTTTGTATTACCCTCTTCCAGAAACACTTGCATTTTAATAAAGGAAAGGTTTTAAGTCAAAGAAGGAACTTGCAGATGGTATAATTTTAAGCTCATTGAGCAGGGAAGTTTATCTTGGGAAGCAGTCAGGGCCCTAGAAACAAAACCCTGTTAATGTCTGCAAACTTCAGTGAAACAGATCAGCCAATGTTGCACATGCCAATAAGGAATCTTAGGCTGTGACCTAAACTGAGATTGGCTGATTATTTGTTGTTTGTTTCTTTCTTCATTTTCTACAAAGGGTCCTACATGAGTTGTTGGCATCTCACTGGACTCGCTGTCTCCTCCTGCTTTGCTCCATGCTCTAGACTTTGACCTTTTCCCATCAAAATTGATCCTTCCTCTCTGTATTCTACCCTCAGAGCCACAAAAAAGTACAAATGGCTGATGTTAAATTATAATTTTCAAAATGGTAAAGGAAAAAGACTTTTGAGTGAATATAAAATCAGGACTTATCAAAGATCTAGCTAATTCATTATTATTGCTATTATTATCAATCCGCGAGGGACCCAGCATGGTGTTATGACAGGCTCAAGGAGCATTTGAGAAGCTGCAAGTATTTATGGGCAATTTGGGCCTCCACTGTAGCTCAGTTGGTAAAGAATCTGCCTGCAATGCAGGAGATCCGGGTTTGATTCTGGGTCGGGAAGATCCCCTGGAGAAGGAAATGGCAACCCACTTCAGTATTCTTGCCTGGAGAATCCCCATGGACAGAGGAGCCTGGCGGGCTACAGCCCAGGGGGTCACAAGAGTTGGACACGACTTAGGGGCCGAACACCACCACCATAGGCAATTTGACAGAAGAGTGTTAGGATAAGTTTGCTGAGTTCATTTTTGAAAATGACTAATGTCCTACAGGCCACAAATCTCTGGGGTTGTCTGTACTACTAGACAAAATTATTTTCAATTCTCCTGGACAGAATCTACAAGTTAACAAGTAACTTCAATATGTCGGACTTTTCAAGGTAAACAATGAGATGAGCTAAGTGCATTCCTCTTGTCTAGACAAGGCTTGGGTAGTCTTTACTCCCATAGAATATTGAAAGGGTGTGCTGTGTACATTTTCACTTTATTTCCAAGTGTCCAGTAATTTCCTGTGATTGTAAATAATCTCCAAAGTTTACTCTTGACATAAAAAAGGCTGATCTCACTCGGTTTGGCTTGATCACTTCTGTAGGTGTAGTGAAGGTGCTAATGAAGCAGGTGGCTCTCCTTGACTGGGCTCTGCAAATCTGAAATTTTGAAGTATTGAGCTGTTTCGGCTTCTCTCCAGAAGTTTTCATATGGAAGCTTAAGTTGAAATTTTAAAACCTCTGAAATTGGCTTTTCTATCTAGAGTGACCTTCTGTCCCTGTTTGCCTGCATTGGAGGGTTACCTGGGATGTGGGACTTTCAGTGTTAAAACTGGGAAAGTCTTGGGCAGACAAACCAGCTGGGTTCCCTACTTCTATGGAAACCAAGCACAAGACTCTCTCCACTAGTTTTCACCTACACATGTGAGGGACTTCTCTTATTGAGGTTCTCAATTTTTCTAAGGTCCCTCTCCTGCCCAAAAGTAACCTTTCACATTACCCATTTTCAGGCCAGCTTTGCAGGCATTGCGTCCATGGGCACTCCTTACAGTGGACTTGTCACACCTGGTTAAATGAGAAACATCCTTTAAATCAAAATCTGGTTAAACAGTTGATCTATCCAACTGTATCCCAGTAAAAAGGAGGACAGATTCTTATTGAACCTGTGTAAATAACTATATTGCCAGAGAAAGGAAGGAGATTCAGGAAAAGTTTTTGTTTCTGAGTCAGGAAGGGATCAGTGAGATTCAAATACCACTTAAAATATTAAATTTCAGTTTGAAAGTGAAGTGAAAGTGTTAGTTGCTCACTCATGTCTGACTCTTTGTGACCCCATGGACTGTGGCCCACCAGGCTTCTCTGTCCATGGGGATTCTCCAGGCAAGAATACTCTAGTGGGTAGTCATTCCCTTCTCCAGGGAATCTTCTTGACCCAGGAATCAAACCCAGGTCTCTTGCTTTGCAGGCAGATTCTTTACCATCTAAGTCACCAGGGAAGCCCAAATTTCAGTTTATAAAAGCATACTCTCCTAAACTGAAAATTAAAGGTAGCTCAAGAAGCCAGAGAGAGGTCTTCCTCACAATATCCATAAAAATAAAACAATAAAAAATAGTACTGGCATTTCCTTGGTGGTTCAGTGCTTAAGAATCCGCCTTGTAATGCAGGGGATGCAGGTTTGATCTCTGGTTGGGGCATTAGATCCCACATGCCGAACGGCAGCTAAGCCAGAGTGCCGCAACTACTGAGCCTGTGCACCATAACTTGAGAGTCCAAGTGCCGTAACTAAGACCCAGTCCAGCCAAATAAACAAAACAGTAGTAATAACCATACCAAGTACATTCCCAGCAAATAACCGTAAGTCAGTTTTCTTCAACCATTGATTTAGTTCCATGTGATTAATTCTTGATCTACGGGATCTTGGGTAAGCTGGCTGCTTCTGGACTGAAAAGAGTTCTAGCAGCTGTAATCCACTGGCTCAGTCTGAAGCGCGGCTACTGTCAGCTTAGAACCCTGTACCCACGCGAAGCAGCAATAGTTACCAGAACCTGGTACAGTCCTTTTCCACACGCCTTTGACGCTGCACTTTGTGGAAGACACAAACTGAGCTGGTTCGTAACCAAGCCTTCAGGGTAGGTTGGAAAGGGCAGGAAAGCAGAAATGTGTTTAGTAATGAGACTCAAAGCCTGTGGCTTGTTTTTCTTTTTTTGCATTTTTTATTGGTGTAGAGTTGTTTACCATGTTATATTAGTTATTGCCGTACAACATCGTGAATCAGTCAATGTATACCTATATCCCCTCCCTCTTGAGCTTCCCTCCCACNGAGCACCACGGTGAGCTCCCACTACCTTTTCACAGTAACCTAATAGTGTCAGAATGGAAGAGAGTAAAATGTTCTGTTGGGATGCAGTATATAACTATTTCATGAAGTTTAATCAGTATTTCCCCTAAAGAACATAGTTTGCATAGCAAAGACATTGAGAAGTCTCTAGGGCCTTTCCCTAAAGGATGCAATTTATGAAATATTTATATAAAGGCTTTTTACCTATGTAAACTTAGCCTAGGAAAGGCTGGATATCTCTTCTGATCTGACAGTTCTTCCCATGATGCTCTTATAGTAGTGATGAGGCATTTAACAAATAAAGAGAATGATATCTTGACATTTTTATTTTTTCTTCTAAATTTAGAATCTGATGTTGGGAAGGCAAACCCAAAGAGATATCAGAGAAGGTAGGGTACTAGATTAAGATACAATCATGGGATCCTGAGAAACAGTACTTGGTTTCCAATTTAATTAGTGACAATAAAATAAAGCATTTTGAAATAAACATAGAAGAAGGCAACACTTTTGCTGTTTAGTCTCTAAGTTGTGTCTGACTCTTTGTGACCCCCTGGACTGTAGCCCGCCAGATGCCTGTCCATGGGATTTCCCAGCCAAGAATATTGGAGTGGGTTGCCGTATCTTTCTGCCGGGCATCTCCTACATTGGCAGGAGGATTCTTTACTGCTGGGCCACCAGGGAAGTCCAACTCTATAAGAAGGCAATACTATTGCAAGGTTATTTAGCTCTTTTATATGGGAAGTGGCTTTGCTTTCTGTTTTTATGAAAATTAGAACACAACTGAGCCAAAACAAAGCAGAGAAAATTATTCTGCTCAGACAAGGAAACAGTTATCTGGGCAACTTACACAGAATACTAATAGTAACCCTCTTTTAACCTTTGCCTGGAGCTCTAAGACCAGTTTATCATTTTAATAGAGATAGAGCCAAATTCTAGTTTTGCATGAATATAACATGTGGCAGTCAAAGTTTCACAAGTTTTATTTCTTTATTTATAAACCCATCAAAACTGAGCCAAATTTGTCAAAATGTTAACATAAACTTTATAGCCTGTTTTCAGACTCAGGTATTATAAAATCAAGACAAATAAGATTCCCGTTCAACAAACCCTCTACAATCTCCTATATCCATTCAGATTTTGCCAGATACTTTAAAACAAAACCACTTCCTTTATCTCCTAGAGAGCAAAAACACATCCCATTTTCCTTGCAGACACAGCTGTTTTTTTGCCACTCCTGTTTCTATTACTACTACTAAGTCACTTCAGTCGTGTCCGACTCTGTGCGACCCCATAGATGGCAGCCCACCAGGCTCCCCCGTCCCTGGGATTCTCCAGGCAAGAACTCCTGTTTCTAGTATCAAGTAAAACACTGTAGTGATTATGACTTTTAACAAAGTAATCAGCTTTTATTTCCCAGAAAAAAATTGATGGGTAAAAAACTGAGAACTGTCTTGGACAGCATTTTAGTAAACAGCAAAGCTCACAAATACGCATAACACAACTTTCTACAGTCATACCTATGCCTTGCACAACTTTAAAAAATTGTGACAGAATATACATAATATAAAATTTGCCATAGAAGTATCCTTGTATTATATTAATATAAGTTGTGGGAAACACAGACTGCTATTAATTATCTTTTGTAAACAAAAATTATTAAACCAATCTAATTGATCAAAGATTCACCTTAATTATCTGAACCTGACTCCTTAGAAGTTTTCTGAGTTAGCTAGCTCTCATAAGAGGAATTTTTTTTAAAGTCCAGCACATTTAAAGCCTTAGAAGTTTGGTTTCTTTATTTTCTGTGACTTTGGGGGCCTTTAGATTTATATAGGCACTTATTTGTCTCTACAAACCAATCCACCCAGAGTCCCTGTAAGGGACGTACTACTCTAAGTCACTAATACCCAGGTATAGAAAAATGCTCAAACTCACAATGAGAGTTAAGGGCCTTTCTGAATTACAGACAGTCTGGCTTCTTTTCTACAACTCCAACCACAGTTCAAAAGTAAACACAGAAACACAAAAACCCCAGTTCAGATTTCAAAGAGCTATTCTTCTCCCCAGTGGGCACAAAATTCTTAACCGATCTGAGGTCATTCACAGAAAAACAAACACACAACCACCACCAACAAAAGATTAGCAAACCAGATTTTCCACTGTGTCTCAACCGACAGACACTAGGTCTCCATCATGTATCCCATGGAGATCTCCAAATGGTCAGTCCGTAAGACAGAATTCCCCATCATGGATACAGCTAAAACCAAAAGCAGAAAATCTGTAAAATAAAAAACATAAAAACTGGAGAAACAGAATCAGCAAACAAAGTCCTATCACACTTGGGATTCCCTTCAAGAGCCAAGGAAAGAAGTGTCCAGGACGTCCCTGATGGTCCAGGGGTTAAGAGTCCGTGTTCCCAGTGCAGGGGGCCTGGGTTCCATTCCTGGTCATGGAACTAGATCCCACATGCCACAACTAAGACCCAGCACAGCCAAATAAATAAGCCAATAAATAAATAAATAAATATATACACATATACATATATACATACATATATACATATATACACACACACACATACATACATACATACATACATACATATAAATATATAAAAGAAGTGCCTGTGTTCCCAGAGCCCATTTAGGGCTCTTTTCCAGCAACACAGTTTACTGGGTTCTGACAGCTGAGTCCACTGGGACATCTCCATGGAACCTCCAAAACCGCTAAAGCAGAATTTCCAAGAAGATAAAATCATGACCCTTAGACAAAAATAAAATGAATCTATACCAGAGATTTTATTTAACTCACTTATTAATGGAAGATGTCCTGAATGGTTGAAAGAGCATTTGAAAAATGGGATAACTTAACAGAGAAATGTTACAATCAGGTTGTTAAGGTAGATTGCTTAAAGCTGGTTAATGTACAACAGGTCATAAATCTTTGGGATTATCTTGTTCCATCAGGCAAAAGTTATTTACACCTCTCTTGAACAGAATCTACAAGTTAACACGTGACTTCATTTACTCTGGGATCTCTAATCAGTACCATGAGACAAAGTGCATTCATAGAATCTAGAAGATGCTTGGGTGGCCTTGGCCCCTGTAGAATACCAAAAGGGTGTGCTGTCCACTTTGGGGACTTATTTTCCCGTGTTAGGTAATTTTCAAATAGTGATAACCACGTGGACAGGATTGGCTACTGTCCTTTATTACAGTCCTAGCAGGATGAGACTCAGAAGAGGTAGGTTCTGATGCTGGATGGAGAAAGAGAAAAACTGAGGATGAAGTTCAAGGCTCTGCTAGGGTCCAAGAGACTCAAGGACCGGTCTTGAGGTCAGGTTGAGGGTTAGACTCTGGAAATGGGGAGAGGGGAGGTGGGGGTGGCTGAAGATAAACACCTCTCCTTTTCTGAGAGTGGCCTAGACCCTTCCCTGGTAGGAAAAGCACCCAACTTACCTCTATCCTTGCAGGCAGCCAAGTTCAGCTTCCTGAGCAGCGAGGATGAGCTGGAGATGATCTTTGACTGGGTGGATGTGGAGCGGAAGGGACGCCTCTCCCTTGAAGAGTTCAGCTCCGGGCTCAGTATGTCTGTCTTGGGAGGGCCTGCTGGGAGTGTGCCGAGCACGAGGTGAGGCTGAGCAGACAGGAAAGGCTGCAGTGACCCATCACAGGACCTTCACAACACCCCTGAGGGCAGTTCTGGGTGTGGATGACATATGAATGACCGTAAGCCTGAGTGGGAAGCCAGTTGGTTCGAGGCAGAGCTGAGACTTAAGACTCTAGCCCAGGAGACCTCACTTCCTTTCCAACAATAAGAGCAAATCATTACTAGGGGTGTCCCCTGAGCATTCCCCTCCTCCAGAGAGGCCTCCAGGATTGCTTTCTGATGCCTCCTTTGTCTTCTCCCCATTAAAAACGTTCCTTTGAGCAGGAGGTTAGACACCCCCTATTCTTGAGACCACAGGCCTTGTTTCTTCCTGGAGAAGGTCACATTCTGGCTTTGGTTAAAGGAATATGAGGCCCCAGGGAGCAGCTGAGGGTGATATTTAGTGGGTGGAGGCTCCCCAGACCCTTTACCCCACTGGGCAGGGCAACTCCAACACTGGCTTCTTAAGACAGACCTAGAAGAACCCAGAGACATCAAAGCTGGAAATACACAATATTCCAGCTGAGCTCGATGGGGAAGACCTTTGGTCCAGGGAATGGAAGGAGTGGTGTCCTTGTAGAGACCCTGAAAAAGATCGTCAGCCTTTAATGTAGCCAAAGCCACCCCTAGTTCTTGGGTCTGCTGAGTCTCCAAGAGTTTGGGAGACAACAGAAAGGGAAGGCCAGGAATCTGCATTTATAGGTTGGGCCTTCCCAAGAGATGGTTGCTCTGGCTCTGGTGATTGAGAAGTTGGGAGCAGGGAGGGGAAATTAAGGCCTAGAATCAGGGGTGCTGTCCATGTGGCCCCAAGGGGCCATCTTCACATCTGTGTCCAGCTGTGTCCACTATCTGGAAGACTTCCCAATGCCTACAAAACCAAATTCAACTCCCTTCCCAGGGCCTGCAGGCCAGCGCTACTGAGACCCTTCCAACCTCTTAGGCTCACTCAATACCACTCACCTCCTCCAGCCTGCCAATCTAGCTCCTACCTCAGGGCCTTTGCACGTGCTGTTCTTGCAACCTGGAATATGCTTCCTGAGAAAACCACATCACTTGCTCCTTCCTTTTAGTCATATCTCCAATGTCACTTCCTCAGGACCCTCCTGACCACCCTCTCTAAAGTAGACTGTCTCTAGTCTCTCAAAGGAAATTACCCTGTTCCTTCCTTTAGCTCACTTGGAAAATTTATTAAATGTGTCTTTTCCAGTATTCATAGAATGTCGGCTCCACCAAGGCAGAGATTTTGGCCAGTTTTGTCCCTAGCACATAACAGATGCTCAATGATTATCCTCTGACCTAGTGAAAAGAATGTATTGGCCACAGTGGAGCTGCTGTGTGACTTCTAGCAAGTCTCTTGGCCTCTCTGGGCCTCAGATGCTCATGTGTAGAATGGACACAAGGTCTACCTTGAGTAGACTCCCAAGGTTGACATGAGGAGTGTATGGCCCTGTATAAATGTGACTGACACAGATAAAACCATTTCCCCAAGAGCTGGAGCAGGGCAAGGTGGGAAGTCAAGCGATGGAGCCCAACCCCACTCTGCTCCTTTTTGGCCCTCTTTGTTCCATAGAGAACATCTTTGGCTCCAGCTCGAGCACCCACAGGCTCCACAGAAAGAGGCCACTGCTCTCGAAGCGAGGATCTGTAGCCACCAGCTTCCTGGTGGTGGAGGAGGCCAACAGTGAGGAGAAGGAGGCATTCTTTGCCTTCATGGAGCAACTAGGAGCCAGCAACTCACCTCCTGAGTAAGGCCAGCAGGGTTGGGGGTGCGGGGGGAGGCACCGCCTGTCGGAGGGGATGAGCACTGGCCCAGACGCAGGATCAAACAGGAGCTGCCAGGTGGTGTTGGGCAGATATCCTGGTTTGGCCACCTGGCTGTGCGACTGCAGGCAAGTAGCCTAACCCCTTACCTGTGTTTCCCTGGCTGCAGGGTGAGCAGAAGAACTGGTGTGGGATTAAACGAAGCCCTGAGTGGAGAAAGCCTACCCACTGGGAGTCCATCCCACCCTCCCTGTCCTGCCTCTATAAGTTCACTCCCCAGAAAGATTGGCAAGTTGAATTATCAGCTGCCTAAAGGGACCCATGATCTTTTTTCTTTCTTTCTTTGGCCCCTTTGCGTGGCATATGGGATCTTATCTCCCCAGTGATCGAACCTGCGCCCCCTGCATTGGAAGTGCAGAGTCTTAACCATTGGACTTCCTGGGAAATCCCAGGACCCACATTCGCAAAAACACAAACCTCCCAAGGGTGCCTTTTCCCCAAAAAGAGAGTCCCCCAGTGGAGTGATTTCAGGTGTGGTGATGCTCTGAGTTGGGCAGGCTTGGAGACAGGAGGGCTTGGAGACGGGAGGGCTTGGAGACGGTCTTGGGCTCTGGGATTTTGGGGGTTCACTCATGCTTAGAGAAAGGGACCCTGCCTAAAATTACCTGTCTCACTCCCCTCCAGGTCCCACTGGCTCTCTTAGAACTAGCAAGGGAATCACCCTCGCCCATCTGCCCAGGTTTTCCCAGGTTCCCCTGCCCCACAGGGCTCTGTGAGGACAAGCTCTTAGAGGGTGGGGCAGGCACTGTGGGCAGGCAGGGTGGGACTGGGGTGCAGGCTGGCAGGGCAGCTGTGGTGGCAAGTGATTTACCTACTTGGCAGCTTGGCCTATGCTCAGCCCTCAGGCATCTGTCTTCACGACTTAATTAAATCCATGTGAAAGCAGCATTTATTGAATGCCAACTCAGTGCCAGACCCCAGGCTGGTGCTCTCCACTGGGTGCGCCTCATTCTCCAGTGGCCATGTTACAAATAAGCTCAGAGAAGTCGTGGGACTTGCTAAGGGTCACGCAGCCACAGAATGGGAGAAGAGAGAGGGCAGATGGAAGCTCTGGGCCGTCAGACACCCAGATCCCCCCGCCCCACAATGAATCACCAAACCGTAGAGAGACAGTGGGATGTGGGGATTCGTGAAGGGATAAGGGCACAACTGGGAGAGCTTCCTGGAGGAGGTGGCACTTGAGCTGCACCTTGCAGAGTGTAAGGAGATTTTTGTGACCCAGCTGCCACAGTCTCTTGGAGTATGGCCATTAGAACCGAGGAGTGGGCTTCCCTCTGCCTCCTGGTCCCACTCAAGGGTGATCTCTGGCTGTCCTCCCCTCCCAGACAGGCGGAAATCTGGCAGCTATGGAAAAAGCTGCGGCAGGAGGAACCCCAGCTGGCAGGCAACCTGGAGGGCTTTCTGGCCAAGATGAACAGTCGCCTACAGGAGGCACGGGCCGACAAGGAGGCTCTGGAGCTGACTCTGAGGAAGTGAGTTGGGGCCGGGTTGGCACACAGTGGATGCTCTTTACATTAGTTGAATCTTTTTTATCTTTGGCTGTGCTAATGGCAGCATGTGGAATCTTAGTTCCCTGACCAGGGATTGAACCCGCACCCCCTGCAGTGGAAACGCAGAATCTTAACCACTGGACCACCAGGAAAATGCCTTAGTTGAATCTTAAGTGAATTTTCTCTTAAGTGAATTTTCTGCTGGATGGGCAGAGCTGAGCTAGAAGAAGGGGTAACTAAGGGAATCTATTGGGAAGGACAGAGTGAGGCCTTCCGCCAAAGCGAGGATGGGCCAGTGTGTCCTGGCGCAGGGCCACTGGGGCACCTAACTCCAGGGCACCACTCACGTAGATTGCCATGTGTGTGGTGATCCTGGGGTTGGCATGGGCTCAGTCCTGCCAGGGAGTCTGTGCTTGGGGGTGGGGGTGAATAGGAGGATGGTGACAGCAGGAAGTGGGGACAGAGTGATGGGGTGACTGGGGACTGTGAGACAGGAACCAACATCCCGAGGATGGTTACGGAGTCAGCAGGATGGGCTCAGATGACTCATATCAAGGGCCTCTGTCAAGGGCAGGAGCTGTTACTGGGATGACAGTTCCCAGGGTGACAGGGGTCGGTGACCGCTGGCAGAGTGAGCTGGGCAGTGGGGTAGGCTCTAAATGTGGGCCCAGACTGCCCCTGCCAGCAGCAGGGTGGCAGGGTGCTGCTTGGCACCCCCCTTCCAGGAGGGACACTGACCATCACCTCGAGGTCCAGCAGCTCTACGAGGAGATGGAGCAGCAGATACAGCGGGAGAAGCAGCGGCTGCAGGCTGAGGTGAGCCCCCAGCCCCAGCCGGCCTCTCCCCCAGCCCCGGATCCCTCTGCTGCCCGTGCAGCGAGCCCAGGTCTGACCAGCGTGGGCAGTGGGAGGCCGCTGCGAGCAGATCGTCTCATCCCCCCGCAGCGCTGGAGAGATAGTTTGCTCAGACAGACGGGATGGGGAGTGCTCACTGCTGCCAGCTCTCGGGGGTCCCCTGGGGCCACTCCTCCCACTCTCTGGGCCTCTGTCTCCTTGTCGCCCAGGCCAGGGAAGTTGTCCTGAGACCCCTCTCCTTGTGGACACATCCTGGACCGGGCGCCCCAGACCTGGGTGGTGGTGGCATGTGGGGAGGGCCGACCCAGGCTGGCTGAGTCTTGGACTCGGCCACACAGGGGGAGCTGAGACCTCTCTGCTCCCCAGAGCGACTCCCGGGGCCTGGCCCTCAGCTCCCAGATGCAGGAGGTGCTGGAGGTCAAGGAGCGCGAGGTGCAGCGGCTGACCGAGGGCCAGAAGGAGGTGAGTGACAAGGGCTCCCCTGGAAGCCCAGTTTCTGAGGATTCGCGGACCCTGATATCCACCTCCAGAGAGTTCACTGGGCTGCTGGGCTCCTGTATCAGAGATGGCTCCCCTAGGAAGATGTCTCTGGCCCTTTTTCTGAGATGAGGCCAGGTAAGGGCAGTGGCAGCCCTGGGACATGAATCAGAAGGTCCAGGCTCAGTTTCCTGCTGTTTCAATTAAAAGCCCCATGAATCTCAGGAAAGAGCTTTGCTTGTCTTGGCCTTAGTTTCTCCATCTGTAAAATGGGAATAGCCACATCGACTGCAGCTCCCCAGCTAGTTGTATCAAAAGAGGTAATAAATGGGAAAGCCCTTTGAAGCCAGAAAGCACCAGGCAAACACGAAGTCTCAACATTGGAGAGGCTTGGTGATAGGTGGGGCTCAACTCTCATCTCTGCTATCAGCTGAGTGACCTTGGGCAGGATTTTAACCTCTCTGAGCCTTGGTTTCCTCATCAGAGAAATGGAGATCAGAACTTTTGCCTTAGAAGGCTGTCGTGTAGCTTTCCCTTCTGCAGGGAAACTTCGCAACTCAGGGATCGAACCCCAGGTCTCCTGCATTGCAGGATTCTTTACCAGCTGAGCCACCAGGAAAGCCCTGGAGCCTTGGAGGCTGAGGCAGGCCCCTTTTGGTGATAGAGAAGGCTGGACTTTCCACACAGGACCATTCTGTCCTGCCCCCTGTGGATGTGAAGCCTCTCCCCGCAAGGCCACTCATTCCTCCATCCAACCACTGTTTATGGTGCGCCCACTATGTGCCAGGCACCACGCTACCTTCCAGGGAACATAACAGGCACATATCTCCTGCCGGCGGGGTTATTGTCCAGTTGGGGAAATAGATGATAAACTAAATAAGCAAGTAAAGTCTATAACTATTAGATAGTGACAGTGCTAAGGAGAATAAGTAAAACAGGGCAGGAGGATAGGAGGGTTTTGAGAGTAGGGGTCAAGGAAGCCTCATTTAAGATGATGACTTTGGAGTAAAGGCCTGAAGGAGGTGAGGAGTGGACCCTGTAGTATCTGAGGGAAGAGCAGTCCAGGTAGAGGGCACAGCGAGTGCAAAGGCCCTGAGGTGGGCATGACACGCTGTGAATGTTCAAGGACCAGTAAAGGGGCCTGGGGGCTGGAACAGACTGAGGGGGCAGGGAGCAGGGTAGTGAGAGAGGTGGTCAGAGATGTAATGGGGGTGGGGCGGGGGCAGACTGCAGGTCCTGGAGGCTGTCGTGGGGACCTTGCCTTCCATTCGGCATGGGCAAGCAGCTCTCCATCTCCCGGGCTTGTGATCGGCCGTTGGACCAGGAGCTCCTTAGCGACCACACGGGCTCAGAGATGAGCAGCCTGCACAGATCACTGAGTGGAGGAGGGTGTGGCCCCTGGCGCGGCTGGCAGCCTGTGCTTCTTACGCAGTTCCCCCCTCCCTTCCCCACCCCGCCAATTCCAGTGTCTCTCCCGGGTGGGAGGTAATGGAGCTAATTAGGCCAATGAGGGGGTAACACCCGATCCTATGTTTTAAGCTGGGTCTCCAGGAGCCTGGAGTCTGTGCCCCACCATGGTCTTGGGAGGCTGTTTAGTCCCCCTGAAGGGCAACTGGGCTTCTCTCCCTCTCACCCGACACCTCCTGCAGCTGGAGGCCCAGCTCCACCGTCTCAGCAGCACACACCAGGAGGCCAGCTCGGAGAACCGGCAGCTTCGGGAGGCCGAGCAGGACCTGGCTGGGCGGCTGGAAGAGGTGCGCGGGCAGCTGCAGGTGACCCGGGGGCACCTGGATGCTGCCAGGGGCCGCGTGTCCTGGCAGATGGAGGAGGAACCCAGGCAAGTAGCTGCCACCCCTGGGCTGGGCTGCAGACGGAGGGCTTCCTGCAAGAAGAAAAGCTTTGAGTTCTCAGAGACTCTGCCCAGCCTTCAGAGCTCACGGTGCAAGTGAAAAGTGAATGTTAGTTGCTCAGTTGTGTCCGACTTTCTCTGCGACCCCATGGACTGTAGGCTGCCAGGATCCTCTGTCTGTGGGATTCTCCGGGCAAGAATACTGGAGTGGGTTGCCGTTTCCTTCTCCAGGGGATCTTCCCAACCCAAGGACTGAACCAGGGTCTCCCGCATTGCAGGCAGACTCGTTACCATCTGAGCCACCAGGGAAGCCACACACAGACTCCCTCCTTAAACCTCACAACAACTCCACTGGGCTGGGATTGTCATGCCTATTTCTCAGACAAGGGGGCAGAGAGGGGAAAATCATGTGCCCGGACACACATGACATATGACTCACACAACTGGAATTCATGCGAGTGCGCGCGCACACACACACACACACGCACGCACAGAGTCTAGGCACAGTGCTGGATCCTTAGCAGAGTGGGATGGGCTGGAATGGTAGGAAGGCTTCCTGGAGGAGGTGAGGCTCCACATGGGCCTTGAAGGATGAGCAGGATTGGATGAGGGGAGCGGCGGGGAGTGAGTGCCAGGTGAGAAGCCCTGCTGAAGGGAAGACTGAAGGGAGGGCCAGCTGTGAGGTGTGCGCCCGCTGCTGAAAGATGCAGACAGGATGGGTGTGACAGCTACCTGCCCCTCCCTGACCCTAGCTTCCCGCACCCTTCCTAGTATCCCCAGAGCAGGTGAGGAGAAGGCTCCAGACGCTCAGGCAGTCTCCTCCGAGGAGGCTCCCCTGCCTGGACTGTTTGGGGACAACGATGACTGGGACCAGCTCCTCAGCGGCATCGGCAGCACCCCTCTCAGTGCCCTGCAGCTCTCCTGGAGCCCGCCCCCAACCCCGAAAGCCTCCTCAGGCCCCCCGACGCCCCGAGTGGTCAGGCAGATCTCCATCTCGGAGCCACATGCTCTTCTGTTCGCTCAGGAGCCCTCTTCTGATCCAGGGGGCTCTCCAAGGAGCCCCCCTGGGGCATCTTCTGGGACCGAGGAAGAGAAAGGAGCGAACCCAGATGGGCCGGACATGAGCCCCCCAGAGCAGACCGGAGAGCCCCCCAGCCAGGAAGCTAAGGAGGAGTCAGGGCTTGGCCCCGGGGTCCACTTCCCCTGGGGTCTCCCAGGGGTCCCAGCTGGGGAGTCAGGGAGCCTGGTGGCAGCTGCACTCAAGGTGCTTGTTCCTTTGGAGGATGGACCCCCTCCTCAAGTGACCTCGCCCCCTCCCCAGGCCTCAGCTGGGCCCAGCACACAGTTCCAGACCTCACACCAGGATGATGAAGGCCCTGGCCCTGGGCCAATCCCACCCAAGCCGCCCCGGCAGAGAGAGGCCCTCCATCGGGACCCCCATTCTGCTGGCTCTGAGCCAAGCCTGGGGTCCTTGGGAGCTGGAACCCTCCTGGTGGGGCTGGGTGAGCCCTCCCAGGGCCTGGTGCCTGGGGGTCCGGCTCCCATGGATGGATCAGAGTGGGGCAAGTGGAGCCCAGAAGCACAAGAGGGCCATTCAGGGGAGCTGCAGGAGGCTCAAGGCCGGGTCCCTGGGCTGCCCGCTCTCCTCCCCCAGAGTCTGGAAGAGGAGCCCGGGGCTGAGGAAAGGAAAGCAGTGGACCAGGGAGGGCTGAAGTTCAGGTCAGAGCTGACCATCAAGGCTCGTGGCCTGAAACCTGAGCACTCAGAACTCCCCCAGCTCGATCCCCAGCCCACGCCTCGCCCACCTGATAGAATGCAAGCTGAGGTTGAAGCAGAAGCCCCAGCTCCCAGGAAACCATCAAGGGCCTTTCCCGCAATGGGGGCTCAGCCTGGGGATGGAGCAGGGCCCCCAGAGCCCACACAAACCCTTCCCACCAGGGCTGAGCTGGAAGCCCAACCCAGGCCCCAGCCTACAACTGCCCACGCAGAAGAACAAGCCCCCTCTAAGTCCAGGGAGCCAAGGGCAGAGAACAGGCCTGAAGATTCAAGAATGGACTCTGGAGGTCCAGGGCTGACCCCATTCCCTGGGGACCGCGCGGCCAGCGAACCTTTGGCCAACCCTGATTACGCCTTCCATGTCATCTTCCTGGGAGACTCAAACGTGGGTAAAACCTCCTTCCTGCACCTGCTGCACCAGAACAGCTTCGCCACTGGGCTGACAGCGACTGTGGGTAAGAGCTGCCTGGGGAGGATAGCAGGGGAGGGAGGGGAGAGCCGGGGGACCGGGCTGGCAAGTTGGAGCAGGCCCAGAGCAAACCATCCCCGAGCAAGCTGTAGGTTCTGCCCTCGCCACAGGCCCTGCGTTAGATGTTATTTTATACCGGCATAACCTGGCTATTTTACTAATCATCTCTAATTATAGGTAATTTGCTTTCTCTGCATTGATCTGATTAGCTAATAACGTGCCACGTTAACAAAGCACCTACAGTTTAGGTGGCAGCATGGGCCAATGGTGAAAACAAGCTGGTCTCCACCCACGTGGCCCCGGGGCAGGCCACCTCAGGGACCCCACTGCTTGAATTTGCCCAAGACCAGCCCAAGGCCAGCCAGCCAGACTCTGGCAGGAAGCTACCTTGGGCAAGTTGAATATTTTACACAGAATGTATTTGTAGAGTGGGGTAAGTTAGGAACACCAGTGCCTGAATTCAGAATCCAGTTCTGCCACTTACTAATGGTATGAACTTGAACAAATTATTCAAGCCCTCTGAGCATAATGGGAGCAATGGTAGTGCTGACCTCTGAAAGGGGCTGTAAGAATTAGTTCAGTTAATACATATCAAGGTCTTAGAATACCATCTGGCACATATTAAATGCATAGTTAATATTAGTCATTTTTATGGTTGTTATTATTATAAGTACACTTTTGATAATGTCTAATCCAGTGGCTTTTGCAAATAAAATGTCCTAAAGCACAGAGCATCCTCTCCCTAAGAATATTGGGATGTGTGGTCACTCATATAAAGCCATAGAAAAGAGCTCTTGGGAGTGTTCGGCTTGGGGTAAAAATGGAGGGATCCGCGTCTTTGTGTCTGTCTAGGTACGTACTACAGAGAAGGCAATGGTACCCCACTCCAGTACTCTTGCCTGGAAAATCCCATGGATGGAGGACCCTGGTAGGCTGCAGTCCATGGGGTCGCTAAGAGTCGGGCACGACTGAGCGACTTCACTTTCACTTTTCACTTTCATGCATTGGAGAAGGAAATGGCAACCCACTCCAGTGTTCTTGCCTGGAGAATCCCAGGGATGGGGGAGCCTGGTGGGCTGCTGTCTATGGGGTCGCGCAGAGTCGGACACGACTGAAGCGACTTAGCAGCAGCAGCAGGTACATGCTAACTGGGCACCAGTGGTAGACCAGTGGGTAAAGTTCTCAAACTTTACCTAGGAGACTCCCTTACCCCTCACCCAGGGCAGCTTCTCGAGCTTTTCTCTGCCTGAGAAGCCTCACCCGAGGAGCCAGTTAGAAATGCAGTGTTGTCAGGAACAGGGACCCATTGGAGGTCTGTTCTGATGTTGAACAGGGTCACAAGGTCTGCAAGGCCACCATCATTAATCACACAAACCAGGGGTCCCCAACCTCCAGGATCTAATGTCTGATGATCTAAGGTGGAGTTGATGTAATAACAGTGGAAATAAAGGGTACAATAGATGTAATGCGCTTGAATCACCCCCAAACTACCACCCGCCCCCACCACCCTAGTCCATGGAAACATTGTCTTCCATGAAACCGGTCCTTGGTCTCGAAAAGTGTGAGGACTGCTGACCTAAGCTGCTGGTTACTGACCACCTACAATGCACCCGGCACACGTGCCTTATTCCGTACGAGAGCACTCTTGTGCCTGTGAGCCCCTCCCATTGTCATGTGGTAAGAAGTTTCCGCGAAATTCAATAGAGAAAATACAGGTTGGATAATTGTAAAAAGACAAAGCAAGTCTTCGTGCACTGCTAGTCAGCCGGGAGGAGTGTGTGTGTGAAAGTGGCTCAGTCATGTCCAACTCTTTGTGACCCCATGAACTATACAGTCCATGGAATTCTCCAAGCCAGAATATTGGAGTGGGTAGCTGTTCCCTTCTCCAGGGGATTTCCCCAACCCTGGGATCGAACCCAGGTCTCCCGCATTGCAGGCCGATTCTTTACCAGCTGAGCCACGAGGGAAGCCCTGATATCCAAATCTGTCCCACACTTGGCTGTGGTTTGATGCCCCTGGTGATTGTCATCCATCGGGCTTACCTGTCACTGGGGATGATTCCAGCTCCCTCAGTTGTAATCTCCCCACTCAGCATCACCCTCCTCTGTTCCCACCCTGCTTTCTCGCCTGTCTGCCTTGGAGAACAGGGCTGTTGGAGGACCAGAGCCAGAGCCAATCGAATTATAGCTGACTGCACATTTTTGTGAGATTTCTCTGCAGCTATCCCCATTTTACACATGAGGAAAACAGAACTGAAGTCCTGGTGAACTTTTTGGCCCTATCTGGGCACCAAAGTTCCTACCCGGGGCCATCTGCCTTCAAAGCACAGGCCCTCACCCCAGATGCTCTATGCTTTTATGCGCTCAGCACTGCCCGCTCCCTGGGGTTGTTCATGTAAAACGTCAGATTTCTTGGGAAGCAGAAGACATTACAGTTCTGACAGTTTATGTGGTTTAAGTTGTAACATGTGGGGATACGTGGGTAGACTGAGGGTGGGCGATGATGGGCAGGGAGGCGGAAAGTGGGAGTAATGGAAGTTACTAAATGCAAAGAATAATCACGAGGGTTGCTCTATAGATCTTGCTGCGGATGTTTACGCAGAGGCTGGATGTCGTCACAGCAGGCGGGACTGGGTAACCGCAGAAGCTTCTGCAGACCCTGGGCTTCCTTAGACCTGCAGGAAAGGGGGCAGTAGAGAGAAATGGATGCTGCAGGCAGACTTCTGCTGAGGTCAGGACTTCCTGGCTGCCACTTCTCCCAGTCTCCTCTGGGGAGCACGAATGGGGGCATCTGTTGGCTTGTCACCACCAGCGGCAGAAGTAAGAGCTTGTGGGGGTCACCATGTGTCACCTTGAGGAAGGTCTCTCCCGGTTCAGGGATCATGTGAGGAGTTGCCTCTTTCCTGAGCTGGTTGGAGCCCCATGGTGGGCTCAGCAGGGACAAATCAGCCCCTCTCCGTCACCCCCATCCCACTTGGTGTCCCTGGGAACTGGGGGTTGGCAGGAAGTTGCTCCCCAAAGATTCCAAACCTCCCGGGGATTTCACTAGTACGTCCACATTTCCAGGGACAGGAGGGGTCTGGAACCATGACCCAGGGAAGGATTGGTCTGTGAAATTTTGAGGAGGTGGAGGTTCAGAAAGATGAGAATTCATAGTAGATAATAAAAATGACCACTTCCCAAGCAGCCCCTAGACAATGGACCAGACCTGAACATAAGTTATTTAATCCTCCCTATCACGCAGTGACATGGGTCTTTTTAAATTGCCACCTTGCAGATGAGAAAGGAAGGCTCAGAGGGGTGAAGTGACTCACACAGGCAGAGAGCAGCAGAAGGTGGACAGCTCAGAGCCCACCTGGTCCTCCTTGAAGCCAGCACTCCCTTCGCCCTCCCAGGTTGCCTGTCTGCCCTGCAGTCTGGGTAGAGAATAAAGATGCATGCAATAATTAGGAATGAAACAAGAAGTATTATAAAAAAAATAAATGAACAAAACTGATTTTCCTGAGTAGCCTGAGGAATAAACATTGCCAGGTAGTTGAGAAGACAGGTATTTTCGTAGAGGTAAAAACAAGGCAGGGTGCCTCATGTCAGCCAGCTGTCAGGTGGGAGTGCAGTGGAAGCTGGGTAGGCAGAGCAGGCTTCTCGGAGGATGTGGGCCCTCAAGTGTGGATGGGGTTTGAAGAGCAGAAGGGAAGCCTGGCTGCCAAAAGTTCCCACCCACCACGGCTGGTATTGGGAGCAGGTGTATATTCAGGCAGACGTCAGCTCCAAGTCCTGGATAGTAACTTGAAAGTAGGCTTGACTCTCATCTGTGTGTCCTAGGAGTGGATTTTCGAGTCAAAAACCTGCTGGTGGACGGCAAGCGCTTTGCACTGCAGCTCTGGGACACAGCTGGCCAGGAGAGGTAATGGACGCTGTCGACATTAGTGGCCGAGCCTGGACTGCAGAGCAGTGGAGCCCAGCCCTGACCCGAGTCCTACCAAGTGCAAATGCAGCTTGTACCCGCTGAGGATTCAGGAGGTGGGGGATGGAGAGATGAGCCCAGGCCAGGGCAGGAGACAGGAGAGCGCCCCCAGAGGCCCCCTCAGCCTGGCGGGGCAACTGTGAGGGCTGTCCCAACACGGCTCTCAGGGCACAGCTACTCAATCACTTTTCTTTTTGGCCACGCCTTGTGGCATGTGGGATCTTAGTTCCCCAACCAGGGATTGAACCTACGCACCCCCCCTCCCCCCCGTGAAGTGGAGGCTTGGACTCCCAGCCACTGGTCCTCCAGGGAAGTCCTCCCACCTAACCTTTGAAAATATTAGCTTTCGACTTTCTAGTTAAGCAGTAGCGATCAAAACTGAAAAGGGACATCATCTATGACCTGGAAGTTCTACTTCTAGAAATTCATTCCACTGATAAATTCATACTATATTATCAAAAGGACCAAGACTGTTCACAGCAACAGTGTTTATATTATGAAACACTGGACGCCTCCTCAGCACCATCAGTAGTGGGCCAGTTAAATAAATTAGAGTCTCTTGACACAATAGAATATAATGAAGCCGGAGAAAAGATGGAGGATCCTCTTTATGTATCTTTGTGACCCCAGAGACTGTAGCCCTCCGGGCTCCTCTGTCCATGGAATTCTCCAGGCAAGAATACTGGAGTGGGTAGCCATTCCCTCCTCCAGAGGATCTTCCCAACCCAGGGATTGAACCTGGATCTTCAGCCTTGAAGGCAGGTTCTTTACCATCTGAGCCACCTGGAAAGTCACCCTTTATGTACCAATAGGGAAATGTCTCTAAGATATTTTATTATCTGGAGAAAACAAAGAACAGAGTATTGAATATTAGTGAGTACAGTGCTTTACGTTGTATTTGCTTAAACAGTGTGTATATGGGTGTGTGTGTGTGTGTGTGTGTATGACTATATATATGCATTTAGTCCCTGGGAGACTATTTAAATAATGGGTAACTCTGGTTTCCTCTGGGGAGGAGGGCTGCGTGGCTGCAGGATGAAGGTAGAGTCGCCTGAGAGAGACTTTGTTAGATGTCCTTTGGTACCTTTTGAAATCTGAGCCATGAGGACTGTTAACCTATTCAACAATAAGCACACCGGAAGAAGGAAAATACAAGCACACCCTCTCTGGGAAGCAGTTAGAAGCCCAGGTAGCAGCTGAGGCCTGGAGAGGCCGGAACCTGGGGTCAGGGTGCCTGGCATCACTGGCGCGGACTTTCTGGGCAGGTACCACAGCGTGACACGCCAGCTGCTCCGCAAGGCTGACGGCGTGGTGCTCATGTACGACATCACCTCCCAGGAGAGCTTTGTCCACGTGCGCTACTGGCTGAACTGTCTCCAGGTGAGCTGCCGGCTGCTGGGGCTGGCCCCAGCGTGCAGTCAAGAGGGAACTTGTGTCTTTCCCACTCCTTTTTTTCTCCCAGGATTACAAAGGACACAACGGACATGTGGTTGACAATCTGCTGAGGGCATGTGGCTGGATGGGCTGGGAGCATAGTTGTACAAAGAAGCCACAGCCACATAGTATGGTCTCCAAAACAAACTCTTTCCTGTATCCTTCCTGTGACCGTTTTCTTTGCTATGCACCAAAGCTCTGTGACGTATTCTTAACACCTGGGGATAATGCAAGTCTAGTGTCACTCTAGATGATCATTCCTTTGTCCATATATCTCTAGCCCTTTCCCCCACATACGTATGTGATATACGTATGAATGAAATTCATATGCTGAAATTCTACTAGCACAGAAGATGGACATGAAGAAAGACATGTTGTCTTCTCTCTGGAAGTTTCTGGTCTAGTTGAAGAGATGCAAAGGAAGCAGAATAAAGTAATATTTAAGGGAAACTGGGTTCTGGGTTCTGATGAGATCTGGGTTTGAATCCCAACTACCCCATCCTAACTCTGTAACCTTGGACAAGTGACTTAAACTCTCTGAATTCAATTGCCCAACTTTTCTCATAGAGGAGTTATGAGGATTAACTGCTATAACTGCTTTCAGCACAGCACCTGGTATATAGTAAACTCTCCATTAACAGAAGCTATTATTATTATCATCCATTAAACAGGAGATGAGTCAAGGCAGCCTGTGTAATCTAACGCTAGGCTGTTCAGCACAGGCAGGAAACGACAGGCCTGGGCAGGAGCAATCCAGGAAGGCTTCCTAGGGGAGGTGACTTTGAAGTTGGCTTTGGAGAGTGGGTGACATGTTTGCAGGCTGAGAGGAGGGGTAGGTTTGCTGCAGATGGAAGGGAATGTGTCAGAGGTGGGAAGAGCATGGAGTGAGTGTGATATAGAAAGTGGGCTGTATGTGTAGGGGGGAAGTGGCACAGGGTCAGCTTTTTCTGGAGGGCAGGGTCAGATCCACCAGGGCCTGGCTCACAGCAGGTACCCTACACATGTGGCTGAGGGAACATGTTCTGTGTACAGGATGCAGAGTCTGATGACATGGTCATCCTTCTCTTGGGAAACAAGACGGACTGTGAGGAGGATCGGCAAGTGTCCACTGAGGCTGGGCAGCAACTGGCCCAGGTGAGCAGCTAGGCATCTGCCCCTCCCCCAGCCTGGACTGGGCAGACCCATCCCTGGGGGGTAGTGAATAGGTCACCCTGGACTGGGCCACAGAGAACAATGGGCTCCTGCCCCTGCTCAATCAGAGACTAACAGCCTTCCACCCACCTGGGCCCAAGACCCAGATATGAGCTGAGCAGAACATTGAACCTTACTGTTGCATTAGCAAATCCCCACAGTGTCCTGACCTACGTAAAAATTACCTTCAGAGTAAAAAGCTTTTCAAGCTTCACTTAAAATTCCCAATCAAATCTTCATTTTATCTCTGGTCTCTAATTAACATAACATCCCTTCTAATTTATTCTATCTTAAGACCCAAATTCTTCCCTGGGAAGATTGCATCAAAAGCCCCACCACCAGACAGGGGAGCGTGGATACAATTTGTTTTTGAGTAGAATTGAGCTACGTTCCAGAAAATCTGGAGAATAATTAAGATGGAAAAAGTCTCGCTCCCTGCCCTACCTCTGACTCCACCCCTCTTGACATTTCCATATCGTATTTCCTTCCCATTTCTTCTCTCATTTCTCCTAACCATGAGGTCATCATTGTGGCTCCTGGTTGGTGGGAATTTTTTCCTCTTAAAAGTTGTAGCTCACCGCCTTTGACAGGAACTCCTTCTCTAGCAATTTATCCTAAGGAAAGAGTCAGAAATAAAAATTCCTAAGAGAAGAACGTGATAGATCCTGTATATAATTGAACATGTTTGTATGAGAATGTTCTTTATGAGAACACTTGGCAACATTTGGTGGTTAATTTGTGGAGCTTCATGCAAAAAGCTAGCATTTGCCATTAAGAATCCTGTTCTGAAAAATATTTAAGGTTGTGGAGGAAATACATTACAATATAGTGTGAAGTCAGAAAAATAGCCATGTCTCTGGGGACAGGTTAGGTTGAATCACATGAGATTGCTGATATTTGACTGTTTGGCATCTATCAGAGCAGCAGTTTCATACAGTTTAACCTAATAGTATAATGATATTTGGCCCACACTCCACACCCCCAATAAAAGGGTCATATAAAACAGAATAGAAATATTGGATTGGCCAAAAAGTTCATTCTGTTCTTTTCTAAAGAACTTTTGGTCAACTCAACATATATTCAAACACTAACAGAAATGGTTTATAATTTGTATTACATTTTTCACTAAAAAAATTTATTTACTTATTTATTTATTTTTGGCTGTGCTGGGTCCTCATTGCTGAGTGGGCTTTCTCTAGTTGCGGCAAGTGGGGGCTACTCTCCAGTTGCAGTGGGCTGGCTTCTCATCGGAGTGGTTTGTCTTGTTGCAGACCGTGTGCTCTAGGGAGCCTGAGCTCAGTAACTGTGGCTCCCGGACTCTAGAGCACAACCTGTATAGTTGCGGTGCACAGGCTTAGTTGCATGGCATGTGGGATCTTCCCAGATGTGGGATGGAACCTGTGTCTCCTGCCTTGGTAGTCAGATTCTTTATCACTGAGCCGCCAGGGAAGCCCTGTACTTACACATTTATATACTATATTTCCCAATATTTCCCCCAATTCAATACTTTTGAAATTGAAAACATAAAATATATATATATATACACACACACAAAACGAACGACTTTAAAGGGCTGCTCAGGTGGCACAGTGGTAAAGAATCCACGTGCAACGCAGGAGGCGCAAGAGACACAGGTTTGATCTCTGGGTCAGGAAGATCCCCTGGAGTAGGAAATGGCATCTCGTTCCAGTATTGTTGCCTGGAAAATTCCATGGACAGAGGAGCCTGCTGGGCTGCAGTCCACGGGATCACAAAGAGTCAGACTGAGCAGACACAGACAGCAACTCAACTTAAAAATGTCCCCAAGGACATTTCTCCTGATTGGAATACGGGCTTTCCACCATCACTCTGAAGGCTGTGGGGTGTTTCTGGGTAGCGTCTTTGACACCTTGGCCAGCCAAAATGGAAAGACAGTGGGCAGAGGGGCAAGGCTGGGGACCATGGAGATGGGGAGACAGAGACAGGCTGCCTCGCCTGTTGGGGTTGGCTTGGGGATATACGGGATGGGACTCTGTCCAATGGTCAGGTTTTCGGTGGCGGGGGGCTGCGCCTGGACTCTCGGGGGTCTCCTCCACGGCACTTGTACCCCCATCTATCTGGCTGCAGGAGCTGGGGGTCTCCTTTGGAGAGTGCAGCGCTGCACTGGGTCACAACATCCTGGAGCCTGTGGTGCACCTGGCCCGGTGAGTGCCGCCCTACCCCTCCCCTCCCAGAATCTTCTGAACAGCCTTTAGCTGACTCATGCAGGAGGGGAGGCCCATCTGAGGAAGCACCTGAGAAAGCACAGGGCTCAGAAGCCTGGGGAAGGAGTGAGAGCCCTGCAGGAGTCTCCTGACTCCAGTTCTACCAGTCCTGTCAGCGGCCCCACCTCCAGGAAGTCTCCTCTCCCCTCTCTGAGCCTCGGTCCCTCCCAAGCTTCCAGTGACTTCCACTGCATTTAGAATAAAATTCAGATGCCTCCCAATGGCCCGGATTGGCTCCAGTGCCATCTCCCTGCCCCACCCCCTGCCCGACCCCCTCAGTCTTAAGCTTCAGCCACTCAGGGAACCCTCCCTGACCACACCTGCTCCCACCACTATTCCGAATCTCATTCTCTGTGTCCCTCAAAGCCCTTCTTCTTCTTTTTTTTTTTTTTTCTGGCTGCAAAGAGCAGTTTGAGGGATCTTAGTTCCCCGACCAGGGATCGAACCCAGGCCTTCAGAGTGAGAGCTCAGAGTCCTAAGCACTAGACCGCCAGGGAAGTCCCACAAAGCCTTTCTTGGCAAACTGTCATTACAGAGTTTGTCTGTTTTCCTGATGCTGACTGCCTTCCCCACCAGACTGGAACTCTAGCAGGGCCAGGTCTTTTTGGTTCAGCTCCTCCCCGTTCAGTCCCTGGGTCAGAAAGATCCCCTGGAGAAGGAAATGGCAACCCATTCCAGTATTCTCGCCTGGAGAATTTCGAGGGCAGAAGAGCGTGGTGGCCTGTAGCCCACGGGGTCGCAGAGTTGGACACGACTGAGTGACTAGCACTTCCGCCCCCTGGAGCCTGGCACATGTCGGTGTTCAATTAATGAATGAAATGAGGGAGGTGGGAGGGTCTTAGATGACATGATCTCTAGGCCCCTTCTCTGACAAAGCAGCTTTCAAAGTGAGCTTGGTGAACTGCAAACCTGATCCTGTCTGATCCCTGGGACAGGAAACTGCTCAATGACTTCCTTTTGCTTTACAATAAAAGCCCTACTTGTGGCTTCCTGGCTAGCAGAGCCCTGAATCCTTGCTGCCTCCAGGGCTTTTTTTTGGCCGTTCAGTCCTTAGGCTCTGTGATTTAGGACAGTGCCAGGCACACAGGAAATATACTGTGAATAAACGAATGAACGAAGAGGCTTTGCTTCACCGGATCCCCCAGCTCTCTCTTGACACTAAGCATTTGCCCTCTGCCTAGAACTCACCCTTCCCTCTTTTCTGCAAGTGGACCCTTGTCCAGTGCTCTGTCTCTGCTCCGGCACTGCTTCCTTTCACCCTAAATCCCTCCAGGATGTGGTGTGAAGTCCCTCTGTGTGCCGCCCCATTCCTGGGTCCTGATGGCCCCTTCCCGTCTCCGTTTCCCACACTACGCAAGGCAAGACCTGCTGGCTTCACGGTCATAATCAGACTCCCTTGCCCCTGGCACACAGTAGGCTGCAGAGAATGCTAGGGAAGAGATAGAAAGGTGTCTCATGCCATGTGGAATGCAGGGCAGGGGCAGGGGCATAGCGGAAGTTCAGGGGCTCCAGCCCCCAGCTGCACCCTTGGGTCCCTCCCTGCTTGCCTCTGGCAGGTGAGAGAGAGAACTGATGCCCGGGCATCTTCACGCAGGTCCCTCAAGATGCAAGAAGAGCGCCTGAAGGGCTCGCTGGTGGAGGTGGCCCCCGAGAAGCCTCCAAAGAGAGCTGGCTGCTGCTCCTGAGGCGCTGGCCTGGCCCGGGTGGGCTGGCCACCTCCCTGGGTTTCCTGTGCTTTGGCTCCTGTCCCACCTGCCTGGACACAGCAGTGACAGAGACGACTAGCTCAGAAGTTCTAGAAAACCCTTTTCTGAGTAATAAGATTGGTGGGGTGGGGATGGGGAGGCCAGTTAAAACTCTTTAAAGAAAGGAAAAGTCCAGAAAAAGGACTTAAGGAAAATACACCACAGTATTGGCAAAACATCTCTGAGTGATAAAATTATAGGGTAAAGGTGTGGGGGTGTTTTCCTTTTTACATGTATTTGTATTTTCAGATCTACGATAACTGGGTATTCCTTCTGTAGTCAGAAATAAGAATAAATCTTGAGGGGTGAGAGGGAAACTTTTCAAAGAGCTTGCTTCGATGCTGATTCCTAATTGAAATGGCCTGTTAATTGCAAAGTACTCTGTTTATTAAAGCAGTCCCATTGTTCCATGCCTGGCAAAGCTGGTGAACCTTGTCATTCTCAATGTGTTGGTTTGCAAACAGGGGGTTTCTTTCGAGCAGAATCTGATTCCTGGGGAAGAGCTGATGGCCCTTGGTATGTTCCATTCCCCTCACCTCCCTGAGCCCCAACCCCACTCTCTTTTCCCAAGATCTGCCTCTAAGGGCTCACATTTGGGGACCTCACCCCCTGCTCCACGCCATGGTGCCTCTGATGCCAACCTCGGCCTTGAGGATACACTTGTCAATCTCTGGATACACTCAAAGTGCAGCTGGGGGAGCCTGGGAGCAGCCCGAAACTGGATTCAGATTATTCACAGGCTCCTCGTTGGAGTTTTTGTGTGAGTTCCCAGAATTACACAACATTCGCCTCCTGAAAGGTGGCTGTGCGTTATAACCCGGGGCTGGGGATTTCAGTGCCCTTGGGGAGCTTGCTTCGAAAGTCTTAGATGGCCTCGGGTGTTGTGCTATCTCCTGTCATCAGTGTTTTCTGTAAACGTTGGCTGTCACTTCTTACCGTTAACCACAGAAATGCTTACCAGGTACTGTGGTCCAGAGTGGGCAGGTTGCTGAATCTGGTACTTTGTAATCATTCGGATACCGGTGACTTCCTCCTCTGAATCAGAGGAAACCTCAGTTTCGTAGACAGACAAGCAAATTCAGTTCCAGAGACAGAGGTACAGAGAGAGACTGAAGGAGAAAGAGGAGGGCAAGAGACAGAGGAAACAGAGACACCGATGTAGAGAACAAATGTATGGATGCCAAGGGGGAAGGGAGATGGTCGGAGGAATTGAGAGGCCATACACACTATTGATACTACATATAAAATAGATAACTAATGAAAGCATACTGTATCATGCAGCGAATTCTACTTAACGCACGGCAGTGACCTGAATAGGAAGGAAGTCCAGAAGGGAGGGGACGAAGGATTACGTGTAGCTGATTCATTGTGCTGTGAAGTAAAAACTAACACTGCACTGTCAAGCAACTGTACTCCAATAAAAATTAATCATATATATAAAAAGTCTCTGTTCTTGGTCCTTATCCCTCTGCTCAGTTCTGAACAACTGAGCTGTCACTAGAGGCAAACAAGCAGAAGCCAGGGAGCGCTTGGCAAAGAGGTGAGGTGGAGAAGATTCACATTTCAGAAGGCAGCAGAGGTTACATTAGACACCTTTAGGGGATCCCATCTCCAGTCAGTGCAGAACAATCCCTGTGATCCAGCTGTTTGTCTTACCAGTCTGCCTCACTGACTCTTTCTCAGCCCCTATGTCTTCTCCCTCCCTGGGTCCTGGGAGCCCACAGCCTTCCTCCTGTTCTGAGCAGGTATGCTCAGAGAAAGACAGCCAGAGACAGCCAGAGACAGGAAGAGACGGGCCAGTGTAAGTGATGCCGGGCCCTGGCTGAAAGTGGAGGGCAAGTCCTGCTGTGGCTCATGGCCCTCTCTCTGGGGTCTGGGGATCTGGCAGGCACCAGCATCTCTGTCCTTGTTGGGACCTGATGAACGCCATGTCAGGCCTTAGGGGCCTGGGTAGGCCTGAGTCTCATTCACAAAGAAGCTGGGTCAGTGCCCAGAAGGAGCTGAGGTCATCTTCCACTGGCTTGGCCAATCGGCATGACCCCCCGTGGCCTCATCTGAGCTTATCAGGACAAGGATGGAAGTCCTCTAAGAAAGCCCGCGCGCGAAAATTTAGCCAATTAGTATATGCTAAGAAACCTTTGTAACCAATCCGCCCTTGCCAAACGCCTGTCTTTGTCCTAAACCTATAAATACTGCTGTAATCCAGGGCTCGGGGTCTCTAGCTTCACTCCACTGAGTTGGATGTGGCTGGGGACCCTGGCTCGAGCTGGAAATAAAACCCCCTTTTGCTTTTTGCATTGTCGTGGATGTCTTGTACTCTCAGTTTTGGGGATTCAGACTGCGGGCATAATATTTGGGGGCTCGTCCGGGGTCCCCTAACTGAGAGGTGCAACACCTTCCAGGCATAACGGGAGCCTCACTAGGAGGAGGTACATCAGGACGCCGGCATCAGGTCAGGGGGCAAAAGGGTCGCCCGGCCAGCATAAGTCCGGGGCCCAGCACTCGTGCTGGAAGGCAGCTGGTTCTTTAAGGGAGCCGGGGAGAATGTCTCTCCTGAGCCTGAATCTGGTGGGCAGTGGATGCCCTTCGGTAAGGTAACTTTGGGGAACAGGACAACAGCAGCCCGGGATAAACCTAGTTCAGTGTTTTCGGCCGATATTTGCTTGTCTTCTGTCTGTCGCTTGTCTCTGTGTGCCGGCGCCGTGCTTGCTTTTTGTGTATTTATTGTGGGCACCGCCATTATGGGTCAGAGTTATTCTACACCACTGTCCATAATGACTGATCATTTTTCCGATTTTAAGTCCAAGGCTCAAAATCTGTCGCTGCTGGTGAAGAAGAGCAAGCTAAGAACTCTATGTTCGTCTGAGTGGCCGACATTTGAGGTCGGCTGGCCACCGGAGGGGATTTTTGGTTTGCCTGTCATCTGGGCTGTTAAAGAAAAAATTATGGCTCCAGACCCCCGGGGCAAGTTCCTTACATCTTGGTCTGGCAAAATCTAGTAGAAGACCCTCCAGCTTGGTTGAAACCTTTTATTCACAACCCCCCCAGTGTTTCTGTTCCACAGGTCCTGGTCATGGAGGCCGCCAAGGGAGAAGACCATGAGGCATGGAAGAGCCGGAAGAAACCGATACTCCAGGAATCCTCTCTAAACCCTAGCCTGATTGACTTAGACACTGAAATCTCGCCTCCCCCATATCTTCCGCCACCCTTGCCCCCGCAGGTACCTCAGGTGTCGTCCGGAGAACAGAGGGGGAACCCTGAGCCCTCGGCTCCGCAACAGGAAGGGAGGCCGGCCCAGGGAACTCGTGGAAGGACCCGAGGGGGCGGAGACTCGTCAGACTACAGGAGCCGAGAGGCCCCGTCGTCCACCATCCAGATCTTTCCTGTCCGGGTGGGGCCAGCCAACCCCAGTGGCGAGAGAACATATCAGTACTGGCCATTTTCCTCGAGTGACTTGTACAACTGGAAAGCTCAAAACCCTTCTTTTTCCGAAAAGCCCCAAGGCCTCATTGATCTTTTAGATACTATCCTGTTTACCCACAATCCCACTTGGGATGATTGTCAGCAGCTGTTACAGGTGCTTTTCACCACGGAGGAACGAGAGCGAATACTGTCAACCTGTCGAGATCACCTGGAGACTTCAAAATGGGCTGACGCGAGAGGTACTCAATACAACCACCGGGATACATCCTCCGAACACCTGGTGGCCTGACTTATATTTTAATCTCAAGGACTTAGTGGACACTCCTTGGTCAGCATTTCTGACCCAATATAGAGGTTTTGGGGGCATGTCCTGGTCACAAAAGTAACAGGGAAACTTGTGGGGGTATACAGCATTATTTCTGTAGGTCATGGAGCTGTGTGACTTCAAGTGATGGGGCAAGGAAATGGAAAACTAGCAACCAGGATTTAGTCAACTTCTCCTTCACTCAGCCTGTGCCAAGAGATGAAACCGAATTCTATTCTCAGGTAGATAGGATACCTGAAAATGAGATTGCTCAGGTAAAAGTAATGTTTAACCAGAAGTTGGCTACACAGGAAAAGTCTTGGGTGTCTGGATTATCCTGGGGCTTCCAGCTGCCGGCTGAGGGGTTTGGTGCAAAACCTGGGGGATTCCTGATTATGAGTCAGACTATAGAACCTATTCAAACCCAAAGTGTGGGCCCCAATCAGATTGGAAATCCGGGCCCACAAAAAGTGTTTAAGGCAGATCCGCCTCAGAGGGTTACAACTCTGAGCCCTATACCCTCCGTTTCCCAACCAGGGGACCAGCCTAATGTGACAGAGGCCCTCGGCCCCTTGTCCTTCACCTCCAACCTAGAAACGTCGGACCCATTATGGGATCTAGCTAAAGCAGCCTTTAAAGCCCTAAACCATTCTAACCCCAGAGCGACTCAATCCTGTTGGCTCTGCTATACTCTTCACCCTCCCTTTTATGAAGCCATGGGCTTAGATGTTTCTTACAACCTGTTCACCAGCTCAGACCCACCTCAGTGTCACTGGGGAAAACATAAGGTCGGTCTTACTATGCGAGAAGTCTGGGGAAGGGGACTTTGCTTAGGTAGGGTTCCACTTGAAAAGACTCCCTTGTGCGCCCAGACAGCCAACCTTGCAAAACTAGATCAAGTAAAATGGATTGTGCCTGAGGCAGGGGGATGGTGGGTCTGTTCACATACTGGGCTGACTCCGTGTCTACACGCAGCAGTCTTTAATCAGAATGAAGAGTTTTGTGTATTAGTAACTGTAATGCCTAAAATCTTATATCACCCTGGGGAAATTATGTATGACTCTTGGGCTAAGGAGATTACAAATCAGTTGGGAGGAAACAGAGTTAAGAGAGAACACATCACAGCCATCACATTAGCAACCATGCTTGGTCTTGGCTCCCTGACTATGCAAAATCAGGGGTTTGCTTTCCTGCAAGCCACCATAGATGAAGACATTACCTGTGTAGAACAGTCAATCAGCCACCTGGAAAAATCCCTAACTTCACTGTCGGAAGTTGTGTTGCAGAACAGAAGGGGCTTAGACTTGGTCTTCCTGCACCAAGGGGGGTTATGTACGACACTGAGAGAAGAATGTTGTTTTTATGCTGACCACACTGGGGTGGTGAGAGAATCCATGGCAAAAGTAAGAGAGGGGTTGGCACAGCGGAAGAGAAAACGAGAGGCCCAACGAGGATGGTTCGAGTCCTGGTTTCATCAATCTCCATGGCTAACAACACTAATTTCTGCCCTGCTTGGGCCGCTAATTATACTCCTACTCATTCTTACTTTTGGCCCATGCATTCTAAACAGATTAATAACTTTTGTAAAAGAATGTATCAGTACAGCTCAGGCGTTGGCACTGAGACAACAATATCAGGCAGTGTCTCAGGGTGGAGAAAAGGATTCCTCTCCATGATAAAAGGACAGGGGGGAATGTTGGGACCTGATGAACGCCATGTCAGGCCTCAGGGGCCTGGGTAGGCCTGAGTCTCATTCACAAAGAAGCTGGGTCAGTGCCCAGAAGGAGCTGAGGTCATCTTCCACTGGCTTGGCCAATCGGCATGACCCCCCGTGGCCTCATCTGAGCCTATCAGGACAAGGATGGAAATCCTCTAAGAAAGCCCCCGCGCGAAAATTTAGCCAATTAGTATATGCTAAGAAACCTTTGTAACCAATCCGCCCTTGCCAAACCCCTGTCTTTGTCCTAAACCTATAAATACTGCTGTAATCCAGGGCTCGGGGTCTCTAGCTTCACTCCACTGAGTTGGATGTGGCTGGGGACCCTGGCTCGAGCTGGAAATAAAACCCCCTTTTTGCTTTTTGCATTGTCGTGGATGTCTTGTACTCTCAGTTTTGGGGATTCGGACTGCAGGCATAACAGTCCTAAGGGCCAGCGAGTTAATGAGGCAGGTAGGCAGAGTGTGATTCCTGGGGGAGTGGTAGAGCAGATAGTGCCCCTGTCCTTTGGGGGAATCTGGTACAGAAGTGGCCCCTCTGCCCGCCCCTCCCATCTCAGCTCTATCCCCGCCCCGGGCAGCTAGCTCCTTGGAGGTGGGGTGCTAGAAGGAACAGCACTCCTGCCCAGAACCTTCTCTTAGCTTTTGCAGGCTGGATCCAGCTTCAGGGCAGAGCACAGCTGTGGAGGCATCACCAGTCTGCCCTGGTGTCAAAGGGCCCCACGTCACCAAGCAGAGCCCAGGAACTTCCGAGCAACACAGGCAGGTGAGGAGGCAGCAGGAGGGACTCAGCATAGACCTCAGAGTGAACTTCCAGGCAAGGGGTGAGTTCTCAGGGCATGTCTGTCAAGGGGGCTCTGGTCACAGCTTAGCTTGAAGCTGATGAAGAAACAGAGGGTGGGACTAAGTTGATGGGTTTCAGGATTTGGAGTGAGAAGGGAAGGGCAGGGGGACAAAATGGAGTCTGGGCAGGCGTGGCAGAAAAGAGAGATTTTTTGCAACTGAAAGTGGGCAGGATCAGAACATGAGCTGTCATTTACCAAGCACTTGCTACGCTAAGCACTGTCCTGAGCACGTAACTCGTATTACCTCATTTAATCCTCACATCAGCCTCACAAGATGGGGCCTGTTATTATCCCCATTTTACAGATAAGCAAAGTTACGCGGAGAAGATCCAGTAGATTGTAGATGGATTCCCCGGTGGCTCAGTGATAAAAAAAGAATCCGTCTGCAATGCAGGAGACGTAGGTCCGGTCTCTGGGTCGGGAAGATGCCCTGGAGGAGGGCATGGCAACCCACTCTAGTACCCTTGCCTGGAGAATCCCCATGGACGGAGGAGCCTGGTAGGCTACAGTCCATAGGGCCGCAGAGAGTTGAACACGAATGAAGTGACAAGCTCACGCACACACGCAGCTAAGCAAGTGGTTGAGGGAGGCTTTAAACTCAGGCTCTAGTGCCTATAAGCTTAACCCTGAAGTTATAGACCTTTCTATAGACTACAGATAGGGCAGCAGCAAGGTCCTTTGAGCCTTTTCTTTTCCCCATCCCTTCGTCCTTTCTCTCCCCTCCTCTCCAATCATATTTCATATCATTAGCAGGCAAGTCTGGGCCAGAAGGAAGAAACAAAAAAGCAGTGTCAAACACGTGGAGAGTGGCATTCGTCCTGGGCAGGGTATTAGGGGGTCCCTCAGTTTCCCCTTCCCCTGCAGTCCCTGGAACCAGTCTGACACCTGGGGTGTTGGCAGCAGAATCTACAGAGACCTCCCCACCTACTGTCTCTTCTCAGGCAAGTGGCTGCCATGGCACCCTGAGAACAAGCAAAGCCTCTGCAGGAGAGACNAGTCTTCTCCAACACCACAGTTCAAAAGCATCAATTCTTTGGTGCTCAGCCTTCTTCACAGTCCAACTCTCACATCCATACATGACCATAGGAAAAACCATAGCCTTGACTAGACGGACCTTAGTTGGCAAAGTAATGTCTCTGCTTTTGAATATGCTATCTAGGTTGGTCATAACTTTTCTGCCAAGGAGTAAGCGTCTTTCAATTTCATGGCTGCAATCACCATCTGCAGTGATTTTGGAGCCCAAAACATAAAGTCTCTGACACTGTTTCCACTGTTTCCCCATCTATTTCCCATGAAGTGATGGGACCGGGTGCCATGATCTTTGTTTTCTGGATGTTGAGCTTTAAGCCAACTTTTTCACTCTCCTCTTTTACTTTCATCAAGAGGCTTTTTAGTTCCTCCTCACTTTCTGCCATAAGGGTGGTGTCATCTGCATAGCTGAGGTTATTGATATTTCTCCCAGCAATCTTGATTCCAGCTTGTGTTTCTTCCAGTCCAGCGTTTCTCATGATGTACTCTGCATATAAGTTAAATAAGCAGGGTGACAATATACAGCCTTGACGTACTCCTTTTCCTATTTGGAACCAGTCTGTTGTTCCATGTCCAGTTCTAACTGTTACTTCCTGGCCTGCAAACAGATTTCTCAAGAGGCAGGTCAGGTGGTCTGGTAGTCCCATCTCTTTCAGAATTTTCCACAGTTTCTTGTGATCCACACAGTCAAAGGCTTTGGCATAGTCAATAAAGCAGAAATAGATGTTTTTCTGGAACTGTCTTGCTTTTTCCATGATCCAGCGGATGTTGGCAATTTGATCTCTGGTTCCTCTGCCTTTTCTAAAACCAGCTTGAACATCAGGGATTTCACAGTTCACGTATTGCTGAAGCCTGGCTTGGAGAATTTTGAGCATTACTTTACTAGCATGTGAGATGAGTGCAATTGTGCGGAAGTTTGAGCATTCTTTGGCATTGCCTTTCTTTGGGATTGGAATGAAAACTGACCTTTTCCAGTCCTGTGGCCACTGCTGAGTTTTCCAAATTTGCTGGCATATTGAGTGCAGCACTTTCACAGCATCATCGTTCAGGATTTGAAACAGCTCCACTGGAATTCCATCACCTCCACTAGTTTTCCTCCTAGTGATGCTTTCTAAGGCCCACTTGACTTCACATTCCAGGATGTTTGGCTCTAGATGAGTGATCACATCATCATGATTATCTGGGGTCGTGAAGATCTTTTTTGTACAGTTCTTCCGTGTATTCTTGCCACCTCTTCTTAATATCTTCTGCTTCTGTTAGGTCCATACCGTATATACTAATATATAAATATTTATTTATCAGATTCAACTTGTGCTCCCTGCCAAATTTTAGAAATGCAGCAGTTATAAAGAATGAAAATCGCCTCCACCTCAGCCTTGAGTGACAGTTAAAGCTGCTGACACCTGTCTTACTTCCTTTGTTTCCTCGATTCCTTACAGTGGAGGCAGAGCAGCACAAGCCGCACGAGCTCCACACCAGACTGTGGCGCTCCCAAGTAGCAGAGTTGGGATTTGAACCCAGGGCACTGAGAGCCCATCCCACCAGGTTGCTGAGTGGGTGCTGGGGGCACCCACTGTGTGCAGGGGTCTGCGAGAGGAGGGAGCTCGGCAGGAAGAGGAAGGCGGCCCTCGGTCTGGCTTCTGCACTGTCCTCGTGTGTCTGGAGCAGCAGAATGGAGGCCAACGCCACGTTCAGCACCGGGCTCACGGCCAGAGCCGAGCGACCGCTCCGACTCGTCTTTTCGGGGGTCTGTGGCCTCATCCTGCTGGTGGGGTTGCTGGCCAATGGGCTGATGCTGCTGGTGGTGGGCCGGGGCCCGGGCACGCCCCGCCCGCTCCTCTCCTTGACCAACAGCCTCATGGTGAACATCACGCTGTCCGACCTGCTCTTCCTGGCCTGTGTGGTGCCGGTGCTCCTGCTGAGCTTCCTGCGGCAGGACTGGTGGCTGGGCCCCACCGTCTGCACCACCAGCCAGGCCGCCAACAGCGCCACCATGTTCTGCACCTTCTACAGCATGGTGGCCACGGTGCTCCTGCGCCACGTGGCTGTGGCCTGGCCTGACCTGGCCCTCCCGTCCGGCCCGGGTGTCCGCTGGCTGCTCTGTGGGGCCATGTGGGCCCTGGGCCTCACGGCCTCACTGCCCACCTGGCTGTTCCAGCGAGCGGTTGTGGAGGAGGGGGCCTGGGCCTGCCTCTTGCTTCTGAACCCTGCTCAGATCTCCTGCTACTTCACGCTGCTGGGAGCCCTGGCCTTCCTGCCTTGCGTGCTGGGGCTGGGCTGCTCTTTCGGCCACATGGGCTGGCTCCTGTGGACGCAGCCCCGGGGCCCCGCAGGGGAGAGCGCCCGGGAGCATCAGGAGAACACCGGGCTCATCCTTGCAGTGCTGGTGGTCTTCGTGCTGATGTGGGGGCCCTGCTCCGTGCTGGGCTACATGGCAGCTGTGGGTGACCTGCCTGCCACACCCGTGGCTTACGTGGCCTCCAGCCTCTGCAGTCTCCTGGCTTACTCCAATTGTGCTGTCAGCCCCGTCCTCTGCTTCTACCTCTCTCGCCCCTTCCGGGCCAGGCTCAGGGACCTCTTTCGCAGGCCGCTGGCAGCCAGGCATCCCAGGGCTGTGGGAGGAGCTGGTGTGGTGATGGAGAGTGTCCAGCCTGGACGTGATGGGGCCCTGGGAAGCCTCTGGGGCCTGGTGGGGGTCTGAGAGGTTAGGCTGATGGGAAGGCTGAAATTCAAGAGAGATGGGAAGACCCCTAGTGACACTAGATCCCATCCTCTCCATTTTACCAGTAGGGAGACGAAGATCCAGAGACGGGAGGCAGCCCAGCAAAGGCGACCCAGCAGTTAAATAGCAACTAGATGGTGGCGCCCGTTTTTCCTTCGGGCTCAGATGGGTACCCATGGGCTCCACGGCTTTCTAGTTGTATGACCTGAAAAGTCCCTTAACCTCTCTATGCCTCAGTTTTCTCATCTGGAAAGTAGAATCCTGATAGTACTCTTTTCACAGGTTGTTAAGAAGATAAACTTCCCGAATATACAGTGCTTAAAGGAATGCCTGGTGCTTAGTAAATGAGTATTGGTCATTACTATTATTAGTCTAATCTTATTTTTGTTAATTCAGGGGCATTTGAAATGAGAGTGGGAAAGGGACTTCTAAAGGCTGAGAAATGATTAGCAGAATGATCTGGGGGCTGATAACCTGGGGTCCTCAATCCTGAAGGCCTGGAGACTGAATGGGCAGGATAAATAGGGGCTCATAGTCCAGGGAGGGGGGGGGCTTCAATCTCCTCTCCCTTCTCTGCCTGCCCTCCCCCAGCTCTGCCACACACACACTTCTCAGCACAATATAAGAACCCCATGAAGTAAAGTCAAAGTGGAGCCATGAGTCTGTGAATTCCTGAACACCATCTTTTCTTCTCTGTGGTTTCTCTTCCTGATGTGGCTGGGGCAGATACGCCTTTTGAGGCCTCTTCCTTCTCTCTAGAACTGAACGGCTTCACCTCTGCTACCCCATACCCTCTGAGAAGTTCCCCAACTCCATGCCCTCTTTCAGGCCTCCTGGGGAAAAGCCTCAGGCTTTTGTGTTGGCCTGGGAACCAGGGAGGTGTGTCTCCACTGAAATTCCCAAGACAGCATGTTCTGCTTGGTGATGGTGTTACAGCTAAATACACACACACACACACACACACACACCATTTACAGCTAAATACACACACACACACCATGGTCAAAAAGCTTAAGAAATATAGTCTCTTTGCCATAAGACTAATCAGAGCCTCAAACACCCTGACAGCCCCTGGGACTCTGAGAGGGGCTTGGAGCCAGCAGCTTCCCAAAACCCCTGCCAGGGAACCAGTGTTCCATGGAACACATCGTTGGGAAAGAACCCAGGAGAGAAGCTACTGTCTTGAGCACAATGAAGACGCTCTCGGCGCCCTGGGGCAGCGGCTCTGAGCCTCAGTTCCCCTGCCAGGCGGTCTTCTCCTCCCAGCCCTTTCCCATGGGTGCCCAAGGTGAGGGAAATCAGGCCACTGGTTATGGGAACTTCCTTCTTCTCGAGCTGTGACCCCACCCGGTTCCCACTCAAAGCAGATCAGAATGCAAGTCAGAGGGGCATCTAATTATAAGGACAGTGGTGAATCAGCTCTAATTTACTATAAAATCGTCAGAAGCAAGCAAGTCCCAAACTTTGGTGTAATTAGTACCAGTGTCTTGTGATGTGCAGGTTGGGAATGGCTGCCTGGAGGGCTAATCCGAGAGCAAACTCGCCCAGAGAAGGGAGAGATTCCTTTTCCCTGTGATCCTGGGCCCTCGTGGCCACAGGAGTTTATATGTGAAGAGCGATGAGGAGGAAGGTGGTGTTTATTGCACACTGAGCACAGCAGGTCCTGTGCATGTCACACGCTTCATATGTTCACACCTGCATGTTATTCTGGCCCTATGACAGCCCTGCAAGGGAGGAGAGACTGCCCTGTTACACAGGAGCAGTAACTCATCCTGGACATGTGATCTGTGAGTTGTCTAGGCTGGGGGTCCCTAACCCCAGGCCACTGACTGGTACTAATCCTTGGCCTGTTAGGAACAGGGCTACAGAGCTGGAGGTTAGCAGTGTGTGAGCAAACAAAGCTTCATCTGTATTTACAGCCGCTCCCCATTGCTCACATTACCCCTTGAGCTCGGCCTCCTGCCAGATCAGCAGTGGCATAGTGAATGTAATGTGCTTGAATTATCCCGAAACCATCCCCACAACCCTGTGGAAAAACTGTCTTCCAGGAAACCGGTCCCTGGTGCCCAAAAGGTTGGGGACCAGTGGTCTAGGCTGTCCCAGGAGTCCCCCTTTGGTACTCACAGATCCTGGCCCTTCCCACTGGTTTCGTATTCATACCTTAGGGCGGTAGTATTTATTGCTTATTTCTCCAGAGCAGGGGTTAGAGGCCTGTGAAAGGTGCAACTGTGTGTGAGCAGGGTCTCCAAACCTGGGCAGGGCCTGGCAGTAATGCTCACTCAACACTTGCTGAGAGATAAGTGAGCAAATGCAATAAAGTCACCCACAGAATAATCTGATCATGTTGCTCACCTCTCTCACCTCCTTAGTGGCTCCCTGATTGACTCAGAGTAACACTGAAGACCTTACTGTGACCTACAAGGCCCTGCACATTCCAGATTCTCTACCCGCAAGCCCACCTCCTGCACTGTCCCCTCCTTGTTGCTTTCGGCTGCCCCCTGTGGCATGCACGATCTTAGTTCCCTGGCCAGAGATTGAACCTGTGCCCCCTGCAATGGAAGTGTGGAGTCTTAACCACTGGAGCACCAAGGAAACGCCTACGCTTCCCTCCGTAATGCAGGTTCAACCCACTGGCTTCCTGCTGTCCTCCAAACACACCCCAGGGCCATCTATGTGCTGCTCCTGCTCCCTGAAGCCCTCTTGCCTCAGATCCCAGCATGCCTCTCTCTCTCCTTTGCTTAGGGTTCATCGAACTGTCATCTCCTCAGAGAGGGCCCCTCCCCGACCACCTCATTTAAAATGTCACCCTGTCACTCTGTATCCTCTTATTTTCCTTTGTGACACTTACAACCACTGGAAATCGTTATTTACCTAGTCGTTTATGCGCTTGTTGTGTTTCCCCTGTCCTGTTGCGTGTCTGCTGTAAGCTCGACATGGAGACGGGGCCCCTGTGTTTCGTCCGCTGCTGCATCCGCAGTGCCTAGCACGGACCCTGGCACATAGCTGTTTGGCACATTTTTGTTGAACAAAAGAGGGGAAGAAAGAGAGCGAGGAGAACCTGGACTCTCACACAGCAACATCTGTGCTGTTTTTCAAAGGACAAAGGAAAACAAAGAACTTTAGTAAAAGAATCCAATTTACTTCAGTTTAAGGCAAATTCCACACAGAGACTGTCTCAGAAACGGGCACAGGACCAGACAGCATAGAAACGGCACCATCATGCATGATGGGAAGGGAAGCAGTGTCCGCAGCAGACGCGGTGGGGCCTGGTCTCCACCAGGCATGGGAGGTTCAGTGGGCAGAGGAGCCCCATGCAGCAGGAGGGACTGGCATGCATGACCTGTTCCCCAGGTGGGTAAAGGCTGGGCCACTTCGGGGGGGCCCAGGCATGAGATCATCTTTCTCACCTTTCCCACAACAGGAGCAAGAGCTCTGGCTTAGAGGCCAGGAGCCCAAGGCTGAGGGACTAGGGTGGATCTGGGGTGATGGGATGGAACAGGGTGACCCTAGAGCCAAGACGGCCTTAAAGGGCAGCACTAGTGAGAAGTGGGATGGGGGAAGCTAGACACGGAATGACTGTGGACTCTCAGACCATTAGAGCTGAAGGTAAACCCAGGGCCATCTGGTCAGCCCTCTTGCCTTACAGATGTGGAAACTGAGATCCAGAAGGTAGAAAGGCCTTGCTTGGGTTCCTGCAGCCAGTAGGGGCTGGAGGCAGGGTTAAACCCAGGGATCCCCCATCCCCATGGGATAGAGGGGCAGTGTCAGAGTGCTGGAGCAGGGCTGCTTTTTGCCCAAGCCTCCAGGTGGGTGGTAGAGGATTGCACCCCAAGGACCCTGGGCAGCCTCTGGGGAGAGAAGGGGCTGTCTGAGGCCAGGAGCCAACTGCAAAGGTCCCTGTGGGCACAGACCAGGAGAGGCCTGTGGATTTCTGTCTAGAACCAGCATCATACTGGGCTGGGGAGGCACCAGGAAGGACTCGGTGCCTGATGAGCTTCCATTCCTCGCCCACCATGCGGCCTCCATCCGCTACCACAGCGTCCCCTTCATGGGTCTGCAGTACTCCCGCTACATGCAAGGGGCCCAGGGAGGGGGGCACGTGTTTGGGCATTCCTCCAAACCCAGCAGCTTCATGGGGTACATTAGAAACAGGGACAGGAGAGATACCGAGGTGGGGGTCAGGGGGCTGGTATAGGAGTAGACACCACAGGAGCAGCGGACCTGGTGGTGGGAAGCTCAGCCCAGGCTCAGGGCAGTAAAGAAGCAGATGAAGATTGCCTAGGTGGGCTGAGGGGGACCCCGATGGTCCTGATTAGCATCTTCCTGGCTGGTCCAGAACCAGGCGGCGGTGAAAGAAGAGAAGGAGGGGCCCAGATCCCCAACGCCATCACGTGTACCTCCAGACTTCGGGGTGTGGAGCAGTGTGGGAGGAGTCTCCAGAAGCCCCGCCCCACCAGCCTCCCAGGCACAAGTGTTCCATAGGCTGGGTAGGGTGGACCGCAGCAGGGTCTGGGCGCCCCGCCCACCTTTCTACTGGCCTAAGCCCCAGCCATCTGAGCAGACCACACGCTCAGATGTGCGTGTGCAGTGGGGAAGCTGGGGGTGTGCGGGCTGGGGACTGTTGGGGAGAGCGAGCCGTGGCCGTGGGCGGGGAGCGCGGGCGGATGCCCTGTGCCTTCATGTAGGACACCAGCTGGTCGGGGATCTCGGCCAGCACGTCACGGGCCAGGCGCGCCATGCTCAGCACGTGGTTGCCCGTGCGGTCCACATAGTCCCTGAAGGGCACGAACTGTCCAGCAGGGGGAGGCAGGGTGAGGCCAGGTCTCCCTCTGGACACCAGCCCCCACCCCCCAAATCTCCAGGCCTGGGCTCCTGTCCCACTCCTGCCCAGCCTCTGCCTGGCTTGCCCTAAGCCTTCCTCAGCATAGTGATTCTCTGAAGGGCTGTATCCTAGTCATTATTCTTTCATTCACTCAAAAAATAACTTCCTGGACACTGTTCATGCCAGGATACACTACTGAACAAGATTCCTTAATCTCTGATTAAGTATCTGCATCAAGCAGAGGCACTTAGCAGAACTTAGCAAACGCTCAGGAAATGCTGAAGGGAATGCCTGGTTTCCGGCAAACGGACCCTGCAGGCCTCCCCCCGCCTCTGCAGCAGAGTCCCTCCTGTCTCTTCGGGTTCCCCTTCTGGCCCAACACCTACAGTTCCACTCCCATGGTTTCCTCCCAGGAGATGTCTGCCCCCCCATCCCCCTCACCCCCACTCCCGTGCCTCAGGCTCACGCCTGCCTCCAGGCCTTTGCACACACCTCCCAGACTGCCCCCCAACTTTGGTCTCCACATCTGGAATGACCCCTCCCCGATTTGAACTTTTTTAATGGGGGAGGAGGCAGTATGGAGACTGTTGGGTTTTTTTTTTATATACTGAATCTCCTAAGCACCAGGGCCTCAGTCTGCAGCAGAGTCACAGAGGGGTGTGTGCTTACTGAGGCGCATTCTGAGGCTTGACTGGACAGGGATTCCCCGAGGACAAAGACCTGTCTGCTGTTACATTTGCCATTCTCCGCGGAGAGGCTGGCACTGATTCAGTGAACCAGGCAACACTCATTCTTAAAAAGGGCTGCAGCAGCCCTTTAGACACCGCCTCCACCTTCACAGGGTTTGCCATCTCACTTAGGAAGGCAGCCCGGCAGAAAGCAACAGAAGGTGCGAGAAACTAGGCCTCTGTGTTCTACAGGAGACGCTGCAGCCTCAGGGAGGGCTGGGTGTGAGCGTTGCAGTTGGGGTAACACCAGGCTAGGGGTGAGTCTCAGACATGGTGGGGGTGGGGGGTGTCCAGCCCCACAACTGACTCCTATCTCCTTCTATGATGGCCAAGCCGTTCTAGGACTACCAGTGCCTCCCTCCAGGGCCCCTTTCCAGAGAAGCCCCCAGAAGTGGGAGTGAGATCAGCCTGGCTAGGGGGGCTCTTGTGTTTTCTGTGGGGAAAGCCAAGGTCTGGGCTTCACCTGGACAATGTCCCGCTCGGCCAGCTTTCCCCGGGAGGAGATCCGCACATCATCGCCATCTAGCTCCACCATGGCTGTTGGGGGGAGGGGGTAAAGACAAGGGGTGGGGGAGCTAACCGGAGGGCACCTGAGCCTGGCAGGACAGAGGCCGCTGGCCCAGGCCCCCGCGTCAGAGATGAGAAAGCTGAAGCCAGGAGATGGGAGGAGCCCCGTCCCGGGCAGCCCTCCCCGCCACCCCAGCAGGCTCCCAGGGTGGAGGCTGGAGGAGTGACTTGGGGCCTCCTCCGCACAGCCTTGGGGTATGGGTGTGGGGTACGCACCTTGACACACCCCTCTCTGTGCAAACAAATGCACTCTCACACCCTGCCTGCTCACCCAGACAGTCTCGCACAGACCAGGTGTGAGTCCTTGCTCTTTTGGGAGGGGTCACTCCCAAGGGCCTGAAGCCTCTGGGGAAACATGTCGGGGGGCGGTGGGGACTCACCGTCGAACTCTGCCTGGCCCACGCCGATGATGATGATGGA
>SJYQ01104682.1:48849-72835 GCA_006410935.1 Redunca redunca | reverse complement strand
TTGATTTATCAGAATGTATTTCCTATTAATGAGATTTTCTTTTTAGCCTCCTTCTTTAAATTTCATTTTTCCCAGATTTTCTGAGATATAACTGACATAAAACATTGTATAAATTTATGATGTACAGTGTGGTACTTTAATACATATATACATTGCAAAATGATTACCACTATTAGGTTAGTTAACACATCTATCACCTCAAAATTACACTTTTATGTGGTGAGAAAATTTAAGATCTACTCTCTTAGCAACTTTCAAATATACAATATCATTAACTGTAGTCACCATGCTGAATATTAGATACCTAGACCTTATTCACTTTACAAGTGGAAGCTTATACCCTTTGACCATCATTTCCTCATTGCATCTACCCCCAACCCCTGGCAGCAACTATTCTACTCTTTATTACTATGAGTTTGGGCTTTTAGATTCCACATATAGGTTAGATCATGTAGTATATTCCTTTCTCTGCCTGGCTTAATTTCACTTAGCATAATACACTCAAGTTTCATCTATGTTGTCACAAATAGCAGGGTTTCCTTTTATTTATAGCAGAAGAGAAGAGGGCAACAGAGAATGAGATGGTTGGACGGTATCACTGATTCAATGGACATGAACTTGGGCAAACTCCAGGAGATGGTGAGGGACAGGGGAGCCTAGCGTGCTGCAGTTCATGGGATCAAGAAGAGTTGGACATGAACGACGACTGAACAACACAACAACATTCTATTACTCTTTATCCATGGACGTTTAGGTTGTTTCCATGTCTTGGCTATTATGAATAACACTGCAATGGATAGAAGGGTGCAGAAATCACTTTGAAATGGTGGTTTCCTTTCCTTTTGGCTATAAACCCAGATGTAAAATTGCTGAGTCACATGGTATTTAGTGCTTAGTTGCTCATTTGTGTCCAACTCTTTATGACCCCATGGATGGTAGCCCAACAGGCACATATGTTCATGATTTCTAATTTTTTGATGAACCTACGGCTGTTTTCTATAGTGGTGGTACTAATTTACATTTCCACCAACAGTGCACAAGGATTTCTTTTCTTTACATCCTTTCCAGAACTTGTTATCCCTTGTCTTTTTGATAGTAGCCATTCCAACATTTCCAACCAGTCCATCCTAAAGGAAATCAGTCCTAAATATTGGTTGGAAGGACTGATGTTGAAGCTGGAACTCCAATACTTTGGCCATCTGATGCAAAAAGCTGACTCATTTGAAAAGACCTCGATGCTGGAAAAGATTTAGGGCAGGAGGAGAAGGGGATGACAGAGGATGAAATGGTTGAATGGCATCACCGACTCAATAGAGAGGAGTTTGAGTAAACTCCGGGAGTTGGTGATAGACAGGGAGGCCTGGCGTTTTGCAGTCCATGTAGTTGCAGAGTTGGACACAACTGAGCCACTGAACTGAATTGATTTGAACGTTTGTGAGATAACGTCTCCTGTGGTTTTAATTTCCATTTTCCTGATCATTAGTAATGATGAGCATTTTTTCCTCTACCTGTTGGACATTTGTATATCTTCTTTGGAAAATTGTCTGGTCAGGTCCTCTGCTCATTTTTTAAAGTCAAATGTTGATGATGATTTGCTACTGAGTTATATGAATTCCTTATATAATTTGGATATTAGCCCCTTATCTGATATATGGTTTGCAAATATTTTCTTCCATTCTGCAAGTTGCCTCCTCATTCTATGAATTATTTCTTTTGCTGTGCAGAAGCATTTTAGTTTGATATAAGAAATTCTTAATAATTTTATCTTTGAACTTGTATCAGTTCAGTTCAGTTGCTCATTTGTGTCCGACTCTTTGTGACCCCATGAATCCCAGCACGCCAGGCCTCCCTGTCCATCACCGTCTCCCGGAATTCACTCAGATTCACGTCCATTGAGTCAGTGATGCCATCCAGCCATCTCATCCTGGGTCGTCCCCTTCTCCTCCTGCCCCCAATCCCTCCCAGCATCAGAGTCTTTTCCAATGAGTCAACTCTTCGCATGAGATGGCCAAAGTACTGGAGTTTCAGCTTTAGCATCATTCCTTCCAAAAAACACCCAGGGCTGATCTCCTTTAGAATGGACTGTTTGGATCTCCTTGCAGTCCAAGACACTCTCAAGAGTCTTCTCCAACACCACAGTTCAAAAGCATCAATTCTTCAGTGCTCAGCTTTCTTCACAGTCTAACTCTCACCTCCATACATGACCACAGGAAAAACCATAGCCTTGACTAGACAGACCTTTGTTGCAAAGTAATGTCTCTGCTTCTCAATAGGCTATCTAGGTTGGTCATAACTTTTCTTCCAAGGAGTAAGCGTCTTTTAATTTCATGGCTGCAGTCACCATCTGCAGTGATTTTGGAGCCCCCCAAAATAAAGTCTGACACTGTTTCTACTGTTTCCCCATCTATTTCCCATGAAGTGATGGGATCGGATGCCATGATCTTTGTTTTCGGAATGTTGAGCTTTAAGCCAACTTTTTCACTCTCCGCTTTCAGTTTCATCAAGAGGCTTTTTAGTTCCTCTTCACTTTCTGCCATAATGGTGGTGTCATCTGCATATCTGAGGTGACTGATATTTCTCCTGGCAATCTTGATTCCAGTTTGTGCTTCTTCCAGCCCAGCGTTTCTCATGATGCAATCTGCATATAAGTTCAATAAGCAGGGTGACAATATACAGCCTTGACATACTCCTTTTCCTATTTGGAACCAGTCTTTATAAGTAAGTCTAATGGGACAATGAAACATGCACATGCATTCAATGTATGTGTCTATTGTTTCTTGCCTCCTTGTTCATGTAGAACATCAGTGATGCCTCATGAGCACAAAATTGTGGTGGATCCATAATGGGTGGAAGTTCAGCAAATCTTAAAATGAGTACAAGGTAAGCATGATATGTCTCTTATGAAGTGGTGGTGATTATTAAGACATAGACGTAACTAAAATATAGGGTAACACATAGACTTTTTCTTTCAATCCTTCCTTACCTTTCACTAAGGTAGAGAGTGATGATAGCACATGCGTGTATCGAGAGGTGAAATGAAAATATTTGAGTTAGTTTCATGTAGCAATTTCACTGTTCTGGTAAGAATAAAATGCAAATACATCTCCAAGTTATAGAACATGAGTTGTGCAATTTTAGCAATTCCATGTGACTTAAACACTCTTATATTTGCATTTAAAATGGGTATTGTTCAATACAAAATTGAATAATAAAATTCATGCTAATAATTTAAAATTTTACTCTACTTACAAATGACATTAAGTAGCAAATAAACAATAGCACAAGTCAAGAGAAAAAGACCTTGGAGGAAAATAAAACTGTGTATTTTAGAACTTTTAACAGCATTTTTTTTGATACAACAGGCCCCATATTTTAATTTTGTACTGAACTCTGGAAATATGTAGCTGGCTCTAAAAGTAGGAAATATTTCTGCCAGAGAAATAGAAAATGTGCTGTGTCCCCAGATAGCATAAGGTAAACTTTCCATCTTTCTAAATTAGTTTCTCTTTGTTTGTGCTTAGTCATTCGGTTACGTCTCTTTGTGATCCCATGGATGGTAGCCCACCAGGCTCCTCTGTTCATGGAACTCTCCAGGCAAGAACACTGAGGTGGGTAGCCATTCTCTTCTCCAGGGATCTTCCAGACCCAGGGACTGAATCTGGGTCTCCTTTGTTGCAGGTGGATTCTTTACCATCTGAGCCACTGGGGAAGTTTGCGATGGAGTGTTATTCAACCTAGATTACAATAGTAAATGGAGCCCCTTCCTGTGGTATCAAGAATAAACTCAGGCAGCAAACATGGCAGTCTCCTGTCATTGTTCCACTCAACACAGCTCAGCAATGTGATAGCTATCTTTCTGGTTATGACAAATGGTAAATGACCAGTTGCTTCCACGTGCTGCCTTCCTCCGGAGGAACAAGATAAATGGCTGCCACATAATGTGCAGTGGAGGACTTGAGAGTAACACATTTTCATAATATGTGGTCAACAAAGAGAATGTCACTAATTAGAAGCCAAGGAACAAACCATTTGCAAATGAATTAGTAAATGTACCATACCCTAGGGACCCAGAAGACTTCATTTGCTTTTAGAAGATAAGCAATCAATCCCTTCTTTGAACTGTTTAATGCCAGTGCCTCCATGTAGAAGTCTCCTATCACAATGAAACTGCCAAGAGGCTCTCTCATCAGACAGTGTTGGTCTCCCCTGGGGTCCCCTCAGTTCTCCAGCAATTGATCAACTCAATGTGCCTTACCTGTGACTCATGTGTCATCTTATCCCTGACCACCCATTCTTCCCTCCACTATTATTTTTAAAAGTTTTTCTTTCCATTGCTGACACGTTATGTGCAGCACTTGATTTATTTACTATCTGTCTCCTAATTATATAGTCTATCCAGGCAAAGTCTTTGTTTTTTCACTGCTATATCCCCAGAGCCTAGAATAGTTCTTGAGTTGGAGTAGGCCCTCTATGAACATTTGTTAGATGGATGAATGTAGGAGAGAGGGAAAGAAGAAGAGTTGAAGGTCAAACAAGTTTGGGAAACACTGGGTTAAATAAAACTGAACTATCTTTATTTCAAGACTTAACAGGGCCTTTGATATTCATTGTCCATCTCTAATAGAGATATCGTGTACAAGCCAGTTGGACTGTAGGAAATTTTTTTCTATTTAGAACAAGTATTCTTTGGAACACATTTTGGGAATGTCATCTTAAGTGGTAATTTATTGACCTCAAGAATTTTAAATTAACCTTTTACACAGTAAATCCACTCCTTTCTTTCAGGTTTTTAATATTTTATGAGGCAGCTGTTTTTGGGCTAATTAGAAAGGTACTACCAATTCAGGTTTTACTCTTTCTAGTCTCATCATATTCTTGGGTTTCACATTAAAATAAGTTTACTCTTGACCTGTGTTTGAAGAAAACACCACGGTTTTGGTTACTCTGCCCTTTTGTTCTGTGCATTCCTTTAATTCTGCATACTCACCAGTCTGCCTTTCTCAGAATAAGAACAGAAACTCCTCCAGGAAGAACGAATGGACTGGATCTACAAGTAATAATCTTTGCAGAATATTTAGGCCCATCTTATGTATAGCATGGTGATTTCTAAAGGAATTTAATTAAAATGATATAATGACATTCATCCCACTTTAAAGAACAAAAAACTGACATAAAGTGCCACAAAACAAAATTATAAACTCATTTACTCAGAACTTCCCTAGTGGTCTAGGATTCCAGTTGGGAACCCACTTGCCAATGCAAGGGATATGTGTTCAGTCCCTGGTCTGGGAGGATCCCACGTGCCATGGAGCAGCTAAGCCCGTGTACCACAAATACTGAGCTTAGTGCTGCAACTACTGAAGCCCATGCACCTACAGCCCTTGCTCCACAACATGATAAAGCCACTGCAATGAGAACCACAACAAAGAGTAACCCTCTGCTCCCAGCAACTAGAGAAACCTTGAGCTCAGCAGCAAAGATCCAGAGCAGACACAACTAAACATACACATATATATAGTAATAATATATAAGTATACATATATATAATTAATTAATCAACTAAGCAACACTCATTTTCTCAATTCCAGGCTTTAGGGTCCTCTTGTTGTGGCTGACATTAACATAGAAAGGAAGGAAGGCTCTGTACCTTGACGAAGGAGCCAAGATACAAACATTATAAAGTGTACAGTACATTTACAAAACAGAGTGTGAGCTATTACTGAAATAAGATTTCAAGTTACAGCAGGTCTGAGCAGAAATAACTTGCACTGAACTCTTAACACACACAAGGGCTAACCCAGAGATCTAGCAAATTCACATAGCAGAAATATTGCAGAATAGTATACCAATAAGTTATTGAGGGGTTATTTCAAGATAAATTTTTAGATGTCCTTAGTAAAACTTATACAAATTTACTTATAATTTGAGGGTTAAAATGCTAGGTTGTATAGAAAAGTAAATTGAGTGAATTGTATAGATAAAAATACTTTCAATCATGTATTTGTCCAACACAGGCAGCAAATTTATCCTTAAGCAATCCACATTGCAGCAGTGGACATTTTCCCTAAAACTGTAATCTTAAGGATACCAGTGAGCACCTCCAGTGTCTAGGACAAAGGGATATGAACCTAACACATAATAATGTGACCTAGCTGGAGCATACTATCACCAATTTGATTTCCACAACTCTAGATTTTATCTATCTACCTATATAGAGGTAGATAGATATATTTGGGGGTGATGGGACCTATTTTTTTTTCCTTAAGAAACTTGCTTTTTTATTGTGGTAAAACACGTATGACAGGGCTTTCCAGTTGGTTCCCTGGTAAAGAATCCACCTGCCACAGCAGGAGATGCAGGAGACACAGGAATCATGTGTTTGCTCTCTAGGTTCAGAAGATCCCCTGGAGAAAACAATGCAACTCACTCCAGTATTCTTGCCCAGGAAATCCCATGAAGGGAGGGTCTGGCAGGCTACAGTCCATGGGGTCACAAAGAATCAGACATGACTTAACAACTAAACAACAACAAAACACTGTAACATAAACTTTACCATTTTAGAGATTTCCATTAATTCATGTTGTATTTTTTCTTTGTTTTTGGCTGCATGGCATGCAGGATCTTAGTTCCTCAACCAGAGGAGCATGGAGTCTGAACCACTGGACTGCCAGGGAAGTCCCATTCATGGTGTTTTACAACCATCACCACTAACCTGGGCTTCCCTGGTGATTCAGCTGGTAAAGAATCTGCCTGCAATGTGGAAGATCTGGGCTCAATACCTGGGGAAGATGCCCTGTAGAAGGGAATGACTATCCACTCTAGTATTCTGGCCTGGGGAATTCCATGGACTATACAGTCAGACATGACTGGCTGACATTCACTTTCACCGCTAATAGCCTCCAGAACTTTTTCATCATCCCAAACTGAAGCTCTGTAGCTATTAAACAATAATTCCTCATTCACCCCTTTCCCTAGTCCCCAGTAATCACTATTCTACTTTCTGTTTCTATGAATTTAACTATTTCAAGTACCTTGTATAAGTGGAATCATACAAAACTGTCTTTTTTTTTTTTTTTGGTATACCTTATTTCACTAGCATAGTATCTTTAAGGTTTATGTAGTATCATATGTCAAAATTTTATTACTTTTGAAGGCTAAATAATCCTTTGTTTTATGTATATACCACATCTTATTCATCCACGTATCCATATATGAACATTTGGGCTGTTTCTACATTTTGGCTATTGTGAATACTACTACTATAAACATTGGTATATAAATATCTGTTCAAATTGAAAGCTCTCTCTGCTTTTAATTATTTTGGGTATATACCAAGAAGTGGAACTATTGGCTCCTATAATAACCCTATGTTTACTTTTTTAAGAACCACCATACTGTTTCCACATGGGCTTCCCAGGTGGCGCTAGTGGTAAAGAACCCACTTGCTAGTACAGATAGAGGTAAGAGACACAGGTTCAATCCCCGGGTTGGGAAGATCCCATGGAGAAGGGAATGACAACCCACTCTAGTATTCTCGCCTGGAGAATCCCCATGGACAGAGGAACCTGGCGGGCTACAGGCCATAGGGTCGCTGAGTCGGGACAGTACTGAAGTGACTTATCATGCATGTATGCACACTCTTTCCACAGTGGCTGTACCATTTTATATTCTCACTAGAAATGTGCAAGAATTCCAACTTCTCCACATCCTCAGCACTATTTTGCATTTTTAAAAAATAATAGCTACCTTAGTGGGAAATTTTGCTTTATTTTTTATGTTTCATTAATATTTTTTTCTTCCCTATTCTGCGTAAAACTCTGGTGATATGATTTCTAAGTTACTGATATTGAGTTGAGATTATTTTCAAGGCAAGAATATATTACTCTTTCTTTTTTATCAGATCTAGTAGATTTTTCAAAAGAGCACAGTAATTACTCTGCAAATAATACTTGCAGATTATTTGTATAAGCATGTGTATGTGTATATATATATATATCTGTTACAATCATTCCATTTGTTTTCGGTATATTATCAATACCTGCTGCCATAAGCATACTGAAAAGGTAGGTCAGATATTTCTTTTGACATATTTTGTATGTATTTACAGAAGTGATAGGTTTTTGTTTTGGGGTTTGCTAGCAGAGGAGGCAGTGGCACCCCATTCCAGTACTCTTGCCTGGAAAATCCCATGGACGGAGGAGCCTGGTGGGCTGCAGTCCATGGGGTTGCTAAGAGTTGGACCCGACTGAGCGACTTCCCTTTCACTTTTCACTTTCATGCATTGGAGAAGGAAATGGCAACCCACTCCAGTGTTCTTGCCTGGAGAATCCCAGGGAAGGGGGAGCCTGGTGGGCTGCTGTCTATGGGGTCACACAGAGTCGGACACGACTGAAGCGACTTAGCAGCAGCAGCAGCAGCAGTGATGGAATCAATATATCTCTTTTTAACTTTTTGCACTGAGGTTATGCTGCCTTGCATAAGCTTCATAAATACAGATGCTTTCTGCCAGTGAGGTTTTCACAAGGGCATAGATTCAAGGCTTCAATGATGAAACATTACCTTTGTTAAATCAACAACAGCAAGATGTTCCTATTAAATAAGACAAACAAGTGGCTCAATGTTTTGTGATAATTTTAGCAATCAAGCTCAAATCCTATTCCCTCTTCTAAGTTAAGGGTGAGGAGATCTATCACCCTGGCCAATAACCTCCATGGCAGTTTGTGTGGACCTCACCATACAGGCTCCAGTGATCATGTGTGTGAATCATCACATTTATGCTGCCTCAGGTACTGGCATATGAAAGCACAGCCTAGACCCAGCTGATTAAGCTGTAGCATAAAACAACACTTCAGTAGTCAGGACCATGACAGCCCACAATGGTTTATTGGACCAAAGAGTATAACATTGTAATTTACTTCTCTAATACATGTCATGTTCTCTCTTATTGTTTCCCCTTATGGAGTGAAATATGTAGGTAAGAGACTGCTGTACAAGCTTCATGTGTTATGCCCCTCCAAAATTAGAGGGTAACAAACTGTCTTTATTATCCTGTGCCTTTGGTAAGCTGCCACAAATCACAGAAACCACTGCAGGTGAGCATCTAGTGGTTTAAAAAGTCAAGGCAAACTAAAAGACTTCATGTCTCTGCCTGAAGCTATTTTTGAACTACAGTACAGCTAGACACAATTATTATACTTCCTGGCCTTTCCTTTTTATTGTATATTCCTAATCATTTTTTCTTTCTCATTGGCAGGAAACCAGGATTTATAAAGTCTGGTTTAATGCAAATATTTAGAGACTTAATTTTTTCCCTTCCCCAAAATATAGCAATATAAGTTGAACAGTGTTTTGGTGAGTTTATTTTTCTTTTTAAACTGGAATTCATGGCTGTTCTCCAACTGAAAACAGCACTAGTCACAGATAATTTAAAGAGAATAGCTTGCTTGTTTGTCAAGCAAACATGTGTAATCTGATGAAATTATTAATGTCATAGTGTTAACTCTTCTCATAAATACAGTTAACAGTGCTGACACTGCAATTATACTCAAATGTTCCAGCTCTTTGCTTATTCGCTCAATCTGTCAGTCCAGTAGGGGGGAGACAAATTGTGGTGGGCACTTGACAATGCACAATGCACAAAAGAGATATAAACCTCTTCTGCCTAAACCTCGATGAAAGATTAAATGGTTCTGAATGCTTGCCAGATTCTTATGATATGATATTTTTAACCAGTGGTAATAAAAAGTTCTGTTCAATGGAAGTCTTTAAAAAAAGATTATAAAGATGACATATATATACACACATAATATGTGCATAGGTGTGTGTCAGAGTGAAAAAGAACACAGGAATCTCTTATCTTGGATTTAAACTTTGTAAACAGTATCAGTTTTTATACTGGCTAGATTTTTGTAGTCATTTTTTTCTAGCTGAGAAAAAACCAACACATATTGAACACTACCAATATTATTGTCCTCTGTATCTTCAGTCTCTCAGAGTATCCCATTCATAATGAGTGGATCCCACTTTCATTGTGTAGAACTCTTACTAGAATTTTTACCATATCTTTTCTGTCAGTAGCCAGGGAAGAGTACAGATTTAGTGTATGCATTAATCTTTGGATTGTTAAGCTTAGCTCTCAATATTTTTATTTTTATTTTTGGCTTTAGAGCAAATAAAAATAGACACATTTATAATAATTGGAAACCATTGCTAGCGCTTACTATGCCCCAGTAGTGTTTTAGGCATTTTAAAATATCCTTTAAATTACTTAATTCTTATATGAAGTAACTACTAGTATTTTCATCCTTTTGTAGATGAGGAAAATGAGGCACAGAAAGGTTTAACAATCTGCTTAAAGTCATACAGCTAATAAAAACTGGAGTTAAATTTGAATGTAGATATAAAACAACATTAATTTGTAATAAACCTGCACTAAAACTATTCTTATTTTCTTGGATGTATAGGTTATTATAAAGTTGTTTTGCTCTTTAAGATGAGACCTACTCCTCAAATTTCCCACCTTGAATAAAGAAATCCTTGAATTAATTTTATGAAATAATTATAGTATATATTTAAAAACTTATAGCATGACAGACTAGTAATTATTTGTGTTCCTATTAAGAAGTACACTAAATTGAAAACTTTCTTAAAATAAAAAACAAAGGATGCTCTTGCACTTCAACACTTGAATACCTGGAACTAATGCATCCATTAAATGTGAAAAAAAAAAAGTGGGGGGGGTGGATCAAGACCAGGGCACCTTGGCTACTTAGACCTTTTTGTTGACTTACTTTGAGAAGATAAATTGAAGTAATAAAGAAAATCAGTTTTATACATAATGTTGTTGCTAAAACCTTGTTGCAAATTCAGAAGGAACCTATGCAAATCACTCCTGCCCCTTTTATTCTTTTTACGTTTGATGAAAAAAAAATTATGTAGTTGTACTTTTTTTTTCTATCATGTGTAACATTGCAAAACTTGTGTGAGGAAAGCTCATACTAAGAGGGTAGAAAGGGTTTTAAAAATAGTTAATAGAAGGAAAAAACTGATCAGGTAGGAAGGTGAGGACAAAGCAAATTTGCCAAAGGGTAACAAAAATGCTTTCCTTTTTAATTGTGTTAAACAGTTGTTTCCCACTCTGAAAGTTCATTATATTTATTTGTCATCAGGGTAATTGATCTACACTTGTTGCTAAGTCTGTTTCTTGCCTTCTGATGAACGGATTCATTAAGTTCATTTCTAATCTCTGTCTTCTAAATTCAATAAGCACTATAAAATTTCTTTCCTTGTATGGGAATTCTAAGGTCTTTTTTTTTTTTTTTTCCCTCAACAGCTTGAATTCCTGTATTCTGATTAAGATAGATGAAGTATTTGCATTCTATCCATATTCATAATCCTCTTTCAGAGTCAACCTAAAATAACACATTTGTTGCCCAGGCAGACACAGGCAATGTGTTCGGATTGCTCTGTAGCTTTTTGTTTAGATGGATAAGGACCTATCCCTTTTCAAATTCAACAGAAGAGGTGGTCATTAGGTGAATTCAGGCTGTTAAGAAACCAGAATAATCATTGTGCCTTTTGTGTGTGACAGAAACTGTAATTAATGACCCCCCTCTTCTTTTGCTAAAGAAACACTGAGATGTGCAGTTGACAGACATTTTATTAATAGTTTCTGCCAACTTGCCATGCATAAAAGGTTTTATTGGTTGCAATGCCAGTGTAAGAAAAAGTTCTTTTGATGAAATGTTCAAGATGGTTGTTTTATGGATGAGAAATGAAGGCAATCTGTCTACCACCATGGAAAGTTTGGGTTTCAGTAATAAAACTATTGTGACATTTCTCATTGTGTTATTTAACCATCTGCCTCCTACTGGTCCAATCAATGATAACTTTACCTAGGTCCTCTCTACTTAACAAGAAAACTGCCAATATTGTATCTCATGGTTAACTTTTATGAGGGAGATTTATTATTGAGAAAGGTGTTTGCATATTTGGGGACTGCTGTTCTTTCTTTAAGAGGGAAGTTCTCAGTTCTTTATTCTCATATTTGAAGATTATATATTCAGCTTGACAAAAACAGTGGATTTTTTTTATCCCCTCAATAACTAGAAATCTAGAAAGTGTATAAAGAGGCAATGAGAAACATATATAATGACAAACTCATCAAAAGTATGACATATGATGTTCAGTGAGCATTTTTATTTTCTTGCTTACCATTTAATGAAAAGCACATTTCCCAAAATATTTTCTCAAAATATGCACATTAAGTCCATAGTTACCTGAATTAGAAATTTTCCCCATGAAAATTGCTTCATGCATGTTTTTCTTTAGAATAAATGTATTACTTTAATGATTTCTACTCATCATTTAGGAAGAAAACACATTTTACCACATGGATTCATGATAAAACAATGAAGGTGCTTTCTCACAACTTTCTTAATCCTCCATTACAAAGGGGTGAGAAGAAAAGGGGTATTCAATATTTTAATAAGTCTTTCGACTTGGTTACAGCCCAAATGGAGTTTAATTAAGAAATGTGAAGCATGAGATGCTAAAGCATTCTAATCATTGACAAACTTGCAAATGTATCTGCTTTATTTTGCTTATAGTTACATCATTATTAAACAGCCTTCAGCATTTGCCTATATCTTTTACAAAGTTTAATTTTTAAGAGTCTTAAATAGCTCACATTTTGGGAGAAGGCAGGCAGCTGGAAATGTACTCTTTGCACATTGATCTTCAAGCAGTCATTCATTTTCTCTGGGAATTTTATGTAAGCTCCCTTATTGGGAATATGCTAATGACATCTGCCATGATTACTGATTTTCTTTGAATCGTTATTCCTCTGTGGGCAAAGCAATCAGAAAGGGAGAACAGGAGATTTCCTTCTTGCTTGTGTGCCTTCTTCAACCATCTGCTCTTTCCTGATTTATTTGAATAAGATCTGCAGTTTTCAGATTCTTTACTCCCGACATTCTAAGGCATTTGAAAGCTTTTAAAAGGAGTTAATCGTTATCTATCTATGTCACATATGTTGTTCTTGGTACATTCTAAGTGCAAACTTACCTACCCAGGGTTTACATGGGCAAATTAAGTTTGTTAAGTAAAAAATGTAGGTTAGCAGCTTCATTATATGGAATGTGTCAGCTTTGAGCACTTTAGCTATCAATGTCCTTGGGCACAGACAAGGCAAAAAAAAAAAAGTGATATATTAAACCAAAGTATTCCAAGAAAAGAATTGTGGATTCTAAATCCCTCAAGGTGAAGAAAAAAGTAAAACTGCAGCTCTGTAGAGAGAGACAGCGATAGAGACAAAGTAAGACAGAGAAAGACTATGTGTAAATGAAAGTGTTGATGTACCCTTTTTAGAGTAACATTTGCAGGCATTTTGACAGGAATCTAATCTTGGACTACGAATCAAGACTTCTGGGTGCCAGCCCATACCCTGCCACCAAAATATTGTACACTCTTGGAAAAATTACTTCATTTCTCTGAGCTTCTGTTTCCTCTGTGGTGACAGGAAATGAATGCCACAGGTGATATTTAAGGTTTTCTCCACCAGCAAAATTGTGTGACTGTATTATTTATTTCATGAAACACATTGTAGATGTTGGATGTTGGGAAAGTTACTTTATCATTTGGTTTTAGCATGGGCATTTGATATTGTCCAGGGAAAAGCCATTTAGAAATAGCTATTTACCTTCAGAAAAGGGACTTGGAGTCTTCTGATTATACTTTTAAAAATGATGAGTATAGTTGAAATTTTAAAAATGGGACACCATATCTTGTTTCAGTTAACATGGAACAGATAAATTGCTAAGGATGTTGCTGATTGATAGCAGCAAGCCTTCCACTTCAGTGAGTGAGAATCAGTAAGATTCTGACACCCCTAGCAGGCAGAGCTAACTTAATATGCAGAACTGGCATTTAGGCAAGAGAGTTTGCAAAACTTGGTGCTATTAGGTCAATGAACATTGTCAAAACATGAAGGAGATGCTAGTTTGGGAATTTTGACACTCTTGGTATTCAGCACATTTAAAAGTGAACAGAGTTAACGTAAAATTGTTTCAGAAAGTGCCTGGATCTTGTCCTATTCACTTAACAACTTCTCTTCTTTCATTTATGTCAAGAATCAGATTGAGAACAACACAGTTGCCCCCATGTTTTAAATAGTTATGGGAATTTCAAGTAAGTATATAGGATCTATTGAGCCAAACTTCTTAGGAGACTGCTGGCTTGTGCTATGAATGACCACTGACCACTCCCTTCACCTTACAAATGTAAATATTCTGATTCTGTGCACTTTCTCTGCCAACCATTACTGATTTGTGTCCGGTTTACTGTTTTGATAGTTCTGGCTTATTACGAACTCAGTGGCAAAGCCAAAACTTAAATAGAAATTACTTCACTGATGTGTTTCAGCTGACCAGAGACAAATGTGCTCAAAATAACCTCCACTCCCTTCCTTCCACATATTCCAACAAAGGGAAGAAACATACAGGCATTCTGTCTTCTTTTTTGATGTATTATACAAATAGAACATTTTTGAGAAATAGAACTAAAAATAGGATAGCACAAGTATATCTTAATATTTCATGAGATAAATTTTAAGGGCCTGAAATTAAGGATAGGCAGATAGCCAATGATATATGGAGAAAAATATTTACTATAATCATTGGCCTATGTTTGATGAGTAACAAATACATTTTCACTAGGAGTTCAGCATTTGTCTACTGTAATACATTGTCTTGTAATTGTGAATTGTAGGGCAACTTGACATTGCATCTGCTCAGCTATCATGCTATCACATTTGGTTTTTGAGGATCTTGTTTGTTTGCTTCTGATATATATTTCACAGATCTCCTTGAGACTGAATGGCTTTGCCTCTTGTGATAGTTAGAGCTGTATAGCATTTGGATGAGGGTATTATTTCTCAATACTACTAGGATACTATATTTTTTTAAAAAAGGACTTTGTAATTTCTTTTTTTTTCAGCTTTTGTCTATCCTTTGACACTTACATGTTCTTGCATATTTTTTCTAGATAAAAAATATATGTTATATAGTGGATGTCAGAAGAGGTAATAATTCAAGTCATTATATATTACTCACACACTCTTCTATTCTTGAAACATAAGACTTTCCTGTTCTGTTTCTGGATGAGGAAGAAATCCAGAAGGGAAATAGATTCATCAATCTCTACATCAGCACATTTCCGATCGACGTCAGTAGTCCACCCTGAATCAGCACGTCAGAAGGGTATCTGGATGGCAGTACTAACTGTCTTACTGTTTAAAGCGTCTTTCTGAACTCAGAATATTGAATGTTATATCCAGTTTTGAGTATGATCTTATTTATATGTAATCAATTTTTCCAAGTTTAGAAATGAAGCGTTTTTAGTCTAGCTTTAAAAATTGCACAGAGATGATTTTCAATGATTAGAAACACATTTGTACAACAGAATTTCTAGGCCCAAATATTTCTCACAACCCATGTTTTTTTCCTAGCAATAATCTCAGTACTTCTTGGTTTTATTACATTTCCTGTTCCCATATGACCTTGGTCAATAGACTGTCATAATCACAATAAAGCTCTTTACATTAACTGAATGTTAAACTTATGAAACATATACAAATCTACTGGAAAATTTACATTAAAAAAGTTAATAGAATTTAAAGTACTCTTCACTTCTTTGTTCATTTTACAAAGACAGTTATGTAGAAACAACTTGTTTGTATGGTTAATATTTACCATTTGTTTTTCCTTCATTTTTATTAATTTAAACCAAATATGCAGAGTCACAAGAGTTTTAAATATATTACTTAAATACAATAAAAATAGATTGGAAGCAGGATGCAAGGAATATCACTGAAGATCGGTAGTTTTATTTTCTATTAGAAACAAACAAAATATAATTAATGCATATTCTTTATTAAAATATTTCACTGAGTTTAAAAATATTACTATGTGTAGCTAAGAAACCAGTACCATCTAAGTGTTTGTGAGGAAAATGTACTTTAGTACATATGTGTACATATGTGTATATTTTTCTACACCCTGTCTTCATCCTTTTCATTTTTAAGTAAGTAAGAAGTTATCTGAATGTAACTTTAGAGTATTTACTTGAAATGGTTATGTGGGTTCACAGTATTATTGGATATACAACTTTAGCTCTTTTATACTTCAGCAATATTGCCCATTTTAAAATGTATCTTTAAATGTATTTATACTGCTTGAACTTCAAGCATGACAAGGCCCCTTTCATATTTCTTTTCTTTTAAAGTCATGCAATTAGCCTGTCCGTTATTGGTATCTGGTCCTCTCATCACTTCCTGCTACATTTCTAAGGCCTTAAACACTGTCAAGGCCTCCCTGAGGGCTCAATGAAAGAGATGCAGGGGACACAGGAGATACGAGTTTGATCCCTGGATCGGGAAGATCTCCTAGAGGAGGAAACTGCAACCCACTCCAGTATCCTTGCCTGAAAATTCCCATTGATAGAGGAGTCTGGGAGGCTACAGCCCTAAGGGTCACAACGCATTGGACACAACTGAGTGACTAAACACAGACACACAAACACTGTCAAACAGGTACACATTTTGTTGAAGTAACTTTTTCCCTGTTCAATCTATAGGCACAAAATTAGAGACTGAAGATTAGAATTAGAGATTAAAGTATTCCGTCATTTAGAAATCTGCCAAACATGAGATAGGTTTTCTAATTCCTCGTATATCCAAAGCATGAGAAATAAATCTCCAAGTGCAGTCCAAATGAAAAAAGGGCATGGGGAAACATCTACAACTCTGGAAGCAAGAGATAAATTCAGAACCTATAAGTTTTCTGGGAGAAAAACTGAAATAATAATGTATAACTTGATATTCATTTCAACAATTTCCTTCTATTTATTAGCACTATACATTTTACTGTTTTTTATCCATTTGTAGTAAATGTTCATCATTAATCTATAAATAATTGGATTTAGCTTTTAAAATCTTAGAATGTGTGTATTTTTTCTACCAAATAGTTAACCCTTTGACAAAAACGTTGATGTTTATGATTTCCTTTTGGATTGCCTTCAGAGACTACTTTTGAACTACACAAAAGTGTCAGGTCTTTTCAACCAATGGGCAAGGTGTAAGGAGTTGAGACAGAACGATGACAGTAACTTGGTTCCTGATCTTCAACATCAGCCATATAGACAGATGATGTAAATAAAGTGTGGAAGGGCCAGTGAGAAGGACGCACACATAGAGGTTCTGACCACATGTGCATTGTCTGACTTGCTTACTCATCTGACACACTAAATATGACTACAAATATCTTATTTCTGTTTTCAAAACCAAATGCCTCGCAGAAATTACAATCTCCTCCTGCTGAGGATGTTTAAAGGAAAGATTTAGGTATGTTTTCACAAGAAAGCTAGCACTGTGGCTTGTATGTGGAAGGCATCAAAAAGATTATTGAGCTATACACGCGCAGAAGCATGAGGAGAGTGTTGTACACAAGGCAGAGGTGCTGGCTCTGTTGATGTCTGATCGCCTGTGGAGGTTAACTCTGAGTCTTGTCTTTTACGTGCTGATCATCTTTGATCTTCAGTCCACTTGATTCATCATTTATACATGATTCATTGATAGGTGAATCAGGCTGGACTGCTAATCAATGTTTACTTGAGTATATTTGGTATTCTCTTTCCCAAATGCTTATTTACTCTCCATGGAGTCAGAAAGGTTACACAACTCTTTGATATTTGTTGATATTTGTGTGTACTTTACTACAACAACAACAGCAAATTATTAGCACTGCCATGTAGAGCCACCCAAGACGGATGGGTCATGGTGGAAAGTTCTGATAAAATGTGGTCCACTGGGAAGGGAATGACAAACCACTTCAGTATTCTTGTCTTGAGAACCCCATGAACAGTATTAAAAGACAAAAAGAAAGGATACTGAAAGATGAACTCCCCAGATTGGTAGGTGCCCAATATGCTACTGGAGATCAGTGGAGAACTAACTCCAGAAAGAATGAAGAGATGGAGCCAAAGAAACACCCAGTTGTGGATGTGACTGGTGACAGAAGCATAGGAACCTGCAATGTTAAGTCCATGAATCAAGGCGATTGGAAGTGGTCAAACAGGAGATGGCAAGAGTGAACGTCAGCATTTTGGGAATCAGCGAACTAAAATGGACTGGAATGGATGAATTTAACTCAGATGACCATTATATTTACTAAAGTGGGCAAGAATCTGTTAGAAGAAATGGAATAGCCATCACAGTCAACAAAAGAATCTGAACGCAATACTTGGATGCAGTCTCAAAAACTACAGAATTATCTGTGTTCATTCCAAGGGAAACAATTCAATATCACCGTAATCCAAGTCTATGCTCCAACCAGTAATGCTGAAGAAGCTGAAGTTGAATAGTTCTCTGAAGACCTACAAAACCTTCTAGAACTAACACCCAAAAAAGATGTCCTTTTCATTATAGGGGACTGGAATGCAAAAGTAGGAAGTCAATGGGCAAATTTGGCATTGGAGTACAGAATGAAGCAAGGCAAAGGATAACAGACTTTTGCCAAGAGAATGCACTGGTCATAACAAACATCCTCTTTGAAAAACACAAGAAAAGACTCTACACTTGGACATTACCAGATGGTCAACACCAAAATCAGATTGATTATATTCTTTGCAGCCGAAGATGGAGAAGCTTTATACAGTCAGCAAAAATAAGACCGGGAACTGACTGTGGCTCAGATCATGAACTCCTCATTGCCAAATTCAGACTTGAATTGAAGAAAGTAGGGAAAAGCGTTAGACCACTCAGGTATGACCTAAATCAAATCCTTTATGATTATACAGTGGAAATGAGAAATACATTTAAGGGACTAGATCTGATAGATTGCCTGAAGAACTATGGATGCAGTTTCATGATATTGGACAGGAGACAGGGATCAAGACCATCCCCAAGAAAAATAAATACAAAAAAGCAAAATGGCTATCTGAGGAGGTCTTACAAATAACTGTGAAAAGAAGAGAAGTGAAAAGCAAAGGCGAAAAGGAAAAACATACCCATTTGAATGCAGAGTTCCAAAGAATAGCAAGGAGAGATAAGAAAGCCTTCCTCCATGATCAGTGCAAAGAAATAGAGGAAAACAATAGAATGGGAAACACTAGAGATCTCTTCAAGAAAATTAGAGATACCAAGGGAACATTTCATGCAAAGATGGGCACAATAAAGCACCGAAATTGTATGGATCTAATAGAAGCAGAAAATATTAAGAAGAGGTGACAAGAATACACAAAACAGCTATACAAAAAAGATCTTCATGACCTAGGTAATCATGATGGTGTGATCACTCACCTAGAGCCAGACATATTGGAATGCAAAGTCAAGTGGGCCTTAGGAAGGATCACTACAAACAAAGCTAGTGGAGGTGATGGAATTCCAGTTGAGCTATTTCAAATCCTAAAAGATGATGCTGTAAAAGTGCTGCACTCAATATGCCAGCAAATTTGGAAAACTCAGTAGTGGCCACAGGACTAGAAAAGGTCAGTTTTCATTCCAATTCCAAAGAAAGGCAATGCTAAAGAATGCTCAAACTACCGCACAATTGCACTCATCTCACACGCTAGCAAAGTAATGCTCAAAATTCTCCAAGCCAGGCTTCAGCAATACGTGAACTGTGAACTTCCAGATGTTCAAGGTGGATTTAGAAAAGGCAGAGGAACCAGAGATCAAATTGCCAACATCCATTGGATCATGCAAAAAAGGAAGAGAGTTCCAGAAAAACATCCATTTCTGCTTTATTGACTATGCCAAAGCCTTTGATTGTGTGGATAGCAACAAACTGTGGCAAATTCTGAAAGAGATGAGACTACCAGAACACCTGAATTGCCTTTTGAGAAATCTGTATGGAGGTCAGGAAGCAACAGTTAGAACTGGACATGGAACAACAGCCTGGTTCCATATCGGGAAAGAAGTACATCAAGGCTGTATATTGTCACCCTACTTATCTAACTTATATGCAGAATACATCATGAGAAACACTGGACTGGATAAAGCACAAGCTGGAATCAAGATTGCCAGGAGAAATAACAGTAACCTCAGATATGCAGATGATACCATCCTTATTGCAGAAAGTGAAGAAGAACTAAAGAGCCTTGATGAAAGTGAAAGAGGAGAGTCGAAAATTTGGCATAAAACTCAACATTCAGAAAAATAAGATCATAGCAACCAGTCCCATCACTTCATGGCAGATAGATGGGGAAACAGTGGAAACAATGGCAGACATTATTTTTTGGGCTCCAAAATCACTGCAGGTGGTGCCTGCAGCCATGAAATTAAAAGACGCTTACTCCTTGGAAGAAAAGTTATGTCCAACCTAGACTGCATATTGAACGGCAGAGATATTACTTTGCCAACAAAGGTCAGTCAAAGCTAGACGGTAGTCTAGTAGTCATGTATGCATGTGATAGTTGGACTATAAGGAAACCTTAGTGCTGAAGAATTGATGCTTTTGAACTGTGGTGTTGGAGAAGACTCTTGAGAGTCCCTAGGACTGCAAGGCGATCCAACCAGTCCATCCTAAAGGAGATCAGTCCTGAATATTCATTGGAAGGACTGATGCTGAAGCTGAAACTCCAATCCTTTGGCCACCTAATGCAAAGAACTGACTCATTTGAAAAGACCCTGATGCTGGGAAAGATTGAAGGTGGGAGGAGAAGGGGACGACAGAGGATGAGATGGCTGGATGGCATCACCGACTCGATGGACATGAGTTTGAGTGAACTCCGGGAGTTGTTGATGGACAGGGAGGCCTGGCGTGCTGCAGTCCATAGTGTCACAAAGAGTCAGACACGACTGAGCGACTGAACTGAACTGAAGAAATTATGATTCCCCTAGGATAATTGTGATCATTTTTTTGAGGTATCTTAGAAACAGTTTTTAATAAAGGAAATATTGCATTTAAACCAAGTCACAAAAGTACCATTTGGACCATATAAAGGAACATGTTGATGTTTAGTTTTTATTCTGCTTCATTAACAAATATACTTCAAAGTATATCATTTTGGTATGTGACAAATAGCTTTTACCATAAGCACATTCTTAAAATCAGTTTAAATCTTAAAACAGGAACAAGATGGAGATTCTAGGCTTTTAATTTGAGCTAATTTTGACTTGGCAGACAGTCTTTCTTATAGACCTTTATATTTTCTCTCTTAATTCTTCTAATCTTGATAATATCCTTATGATTTTGATTTCTTTTCTTACTTCCTAATTACTGTACACCACTCAGATGGGTAACCTTGTTTTCATTCTTCAAGCATTTAAAAAAAATTCCTTGCTTTTCTTCTTTAGACTTAATTTCCCAATCTAGCTTTAACTAACAGTGTTCTATCAAGGGACATTTAAATATCATAGCTTGTCATAGCACTCAAGACATATGGTATATTTATCATCCTATAAAGTTTTTTAGTTTTTCTTCTGAATTGCCCTCTGAATCTGCTTTCTGGCTCAATTACTAAAACAAAACAATAAATGAATAAAATGAAGACAAAACTAGGTTTTCCAGACATTTTATGGGTAAATCTTTCATTTGCTTCCAATAATTTCCCTCAGATTTCCCTTACTGGGGGAGCGTATGTGAGATATTCAAACCTCCTGGTTTTGAAGAGAAGTTAGTAAGTAATATTTGGGCATTTCAAAATTGTGTTTTAATATAGTACATGGAAAGATGAAAAATTATTGTAATAATACAAATTCCCTTATAAAATGGCTTTTTTTTTCTTTTTAGAGGCTGTGTTATGCCACATCATCCTGTTCATGAAGCAAAAAACTAAAATCCTACTTCCACTGTGTACAAGATAACTTACTATACACAACCTGTAACTGAATCAAAACTGAACTGAATCACAGTTTAGAGAAGAAAACTAAAAGTGGCTCTTGCTGCTACTGGTTTTACTCAGCAGTAAAGACAAATCCTTGCAAGTGTTGTTTACACGGTACAAAATCCTTTTAAAGTCATAGTGGAACATGACTGGTATCTGACCTAGCCTTTAGGGCTTGTTAAACACCTGTGGATTTATGGAGTTCAGATGTCTACAAGGGTCTGTGTGGAAGTTCATTCAGAAACCTGGAGCCCCAATAAAATGATCTGTTGACATGGGCAATCTGTTTTGTTCCCCTATAGTCCAATCAGCCTTTTGAACTAGGAAATTGATTAAGATTTAAGAAGGTACTTTTTAAATAATTAGGTTTAATTAGAAAATATGGAGGTATTTGTTATTTCATTATGTGATTTAGTCTTTGAATTTTTTTAAAAGAATTTATAAAAACCAAATCAATAGACAATTTATTCCCCTACCTTATGTGTGTATAAGTAGCCCCCAGCAGGTATACACAAACATCTGGTGAGGGGAGCTGGTCCTTTCATACTGAAGACTTACACAATTTAAAACATGAAAATCTATACTCTTTGGAAACTTATACCCTTTAAGAATGATCAAATATAGCCACAAAGTTGTCTTAGTTTGCTTTATTACAATTACTTTCATTTGGGGACTTGATTTAGTCTTTTGAAAATTAGAGAGACCCTGATTTAGAGAACATTTCAGTCTTATTTCAGAGAGTTGAAATGAGCTTATGTTATAATTGTTAAACATGTGTCTTCCATTTCCATATGTCTATTAAAAGCTTTATGAAAGGAAATATGGTTGAAAACACCTTGTTTAAAGTCAAACATCAAGTCACATCCAATCTAAAAAGCACTCTGGTCAACATATCTCCTATTTTTACTCTCTAATCATTCTGACTGATGATATGTGTGGAGAAGTGGGTAAGACTTCTCTGTGTCTAGTTTCTTGATTCTGTTTACATGTTGCTCTTTTTTTTTTTTCTTCTGAAAAATAATATACATGCCCATGCAGTTTGGGGTCTATGTAGTGTTATCACTGAAAGAATAAATTACCCTGGAGTAGAAATAGTCTTATTATCAGAAAATAATTTGGCTTATTTATGTACCTTTCTGTGCCTTTTAAAAAATTTACTCCAGGAATATTCTATAATTTGTCAGTACACTTCTATGCGTCTACAAGGACAAAGATGTTTGAGCATTCACCACAGCTGCTTCATATTCTTGACTGATTCGTCTATATCCTGTTAGGATATATCAACCAAGGATCTTTTCTGAAGTGGGTTAAACAAGATTCAATATGAAAGGCACTCATCACTCCTAACTCGAACATAAAAATCTGAATAGAGGGTTTTATCAGAGGCTGCATAAGACAGATACAGTTTTTAGAAATGATCCTAAGATATTCCTGTTAGGTTTGGGTTTAGGTTTCCTAAAACAGCTCATGGAGAATTGTTTTATTGGTAAGTCCTTGTTCTGGGGATTATAGTTTGCTCCCTTTCTTGGTGTCAACTTTCTAGAGTAAATTTGAAGAAAAACCAAATGAGAAAAATTATCCTCCAGGCTTGGGTATATTCATACATTAATATATTGGAGAAAGCAAGAGAAGTCAAGGAGAAGATGGTGCCCAATTTAAGTAAGAGTAGAGTGATGTACAATAAGTCTCTGTGTACTTAATGTAAAATGTAAGGTTGTGTATAATGCAGGTATAAGGCTTAAAAAGATAATCTACAAGAAGGAATTATTTATATTATATCTACAAACAAAATCCTATCTAAGGTCTGCTGTGTTCATAAATATGAAGTGATGATATATTACTGCTGTGATATATCAATTTCATACTTACTATTATTCTTCTAGCATAAAGCACTGATCGTGATTGAAATACAACTTAACAGTAAAGAAAAATATTCAGTGAATTATTTTATAGTAGAGTTGATACTTAAGGCAATCAGTGCATACCTCTAATTCAGATATTTTGGCTTTGGCTTAAGAATCATACAGACAAATCAAGATATAAATGGCTGTTTGCATCATTTCTGTATAATAAATTATATGTGTGAGTTCAGATAAAAGAAGAA